>OX578146.1:123257175-123277175 GCA_951213105.1 Amaurobius ferox
TGCACATTGTCTGGCCAAAACTTTTTAAATATTTAAGCATTTTTGAACTATTAAGACAACTAACATAAGTTTAAAAAGTCATTTAATAAAACTCCTTTTCTCGACGTACATAAATTTACAAAGCCAAAGCGCTTTCGGGCATCATCATGTCTTCATCAATGGCGAAACGCCACTGATGATGGATGTTAATGTTACGTTAACCTAGTTTCTATTTATGTGACACAACATTTAGATATATGTACATATATAGGGAAAATAAAATAAAAACTTGCCCCCCCCCTACAATTTCATTCGTCCCCACCCCCCGACCAAAAGATCCTGATAGAAACACTAAAAGAGTTTAATATGATAGAAGCGTCTTATATAATATAACTGTCATTTCAGGGTTCCAGCACAGAGTGATTGGCGCCAATGAACCGTGGGGGCTGCCTCTGAAAGAGAAGATATTGCCGCAATACCTGAAGGAGGCTGGATATGCCACTCATGCCATTGGGAAGGTAATTGGTAAACGTGACTTCAAACCTTCTTTCACCAAAATTCGAGGACGGATCAAATTAAAAGATATCACTAGTCTGTGGTAATTTTGTTGTAAAGTAAAAACTAGTTAATTTACATGTAGTTTATTAATGTTAAAACACAAAATGTATCGATCGGTTTTGAAGGCAGTAAACAGCCGTCTTCGCCAAAACAAACAAGAAGTGCAACCTCCGCTCGTAAGACCGAAACTATACAAGTAAAATCTCTTTTCACCAATGTTCCTACTGAAGGGGCAATTAATTGTTTGGGAAAAAGATTAAGCGAAATTCATTATTCAGATATTGAAGTAAAAGAAATTATAACTTTGACCAATTTATATATATTCAACAATTGTTCTTTATTTTCAATGATGTTTTTATTAATAAACAATCAGAAAGGTTTGGCTATAGGTAATATGTTGTCATCTATTTTATGTGATATCTATATTCACTATTTTGAAAAAAAAATTCTGAATTTGCACAATTTCAAATACTAATTCGACGACTAAATAAAATATACGACTAAATAAAATATCAATAATTATCGAAATCTTTTATCTTATCGCTGTAACTGATGTAACACAATAAAAAATACAGCTGCTTTCATAAAACTCGGTTTTTTGGCAAGTTCTGCGTCCGCGCAGTGGACGCAGAACAACAACAAAGCCGTTAATTACAAAAATAAGGCCGTTCCCCTTATTCGCAATATTTATAGCTCATAAAATTTATATCAGCATGTAGGGAATGATCAGACAAATTGATTCCACCAGGTTTCATTTGTCTGAATAAAGGGTAAGGGAGTCAAACATCCCCAAATACCCCATTTTGCGTTGTCACACTCAGAATCCGCGTGCTTCTAGCACGGGCACTCTTTCTTTCTCTCAAGCAGAACTAGACATTTCCAGTTCTTAGCCGCCACCTTCATTTACATTTCCGCTAAACCCTAACCTAAGCGAAAAATGGGGTAAAAATTGAAGCATAACGACGAATCATTAAAACAAAATAAACAAAGAGCGAATTAATTAAATTTTAAACGTAATATTTGCAATTTCTTGTATGAGACAATTTTCGCTCTGAGAAAAATTCAACGCTTTTTTTCTAAATTTTGTAAAAGGTTATTCTACAGCAAATAACCCAATTTAGGAGGGATTATTTATAAAACGGTTTTTTATTTGTTTTGTTTTGCATTGGATTTAGCATTAGTGGGTCATTTTCTGGTCATACCTCGGAGGACTATACTAAAAGGACTAACTTTTGTCTAACTTCATGGTCATACAATTAGCTCCAACTAACAGTGACCTATTTTGAAATTCAATTTGGGGGGGGGGGGCAGATATCAATCTCAAGAGGTCAAGTTAGAGGTCAGCACGAGCTCGGGTCTGGCCCGTGCGCTTGGGTCCGACTTGGCCCATGAGTTTGGGCTCGACCTGACCCGTGGGCTTAGGCCCGACCTGCTCACGGGCCGGACTCGAGCTACGTTTTTTAAAATTTGGGTCGGGTGGAGCCGTGTCAAAATAAAAAATCTGATGTGGGTAGTGTAATGCCAGAAATGTAAAGTAATAAATATTTGGAAGGATTAAAATATAATGGAACCAGGAATGCGGGCGGATTATCCCCACGCTAAGCAGATGGGCGATAATATACAGGTGGCCCCATATCTTACATACCACGCCCATGTTTACATACCACACTAAGCCGGTTGGCGGCAACCGAGACGGCGACGCCATGTCTACGGATTAGCCCTCAGCTCTACATTTCAGCACGTGGACCGCCGACCGAAAAAGGGATATAAGTGAGAGTTGCTCGAAGTGGGAGTCAGAATTGGTCAAGGCAGGCTGTTGGAGTTAGACTAGTCAAGAAGAAGCGACGGTAGCAGAGTTAAGAGTTGTGTTGTGCGTCTCTGATATAGGAATTCGAAGGAGAGCTCATGGTCATCTGGTATTGCAAGTGTAAAGTGTGACAAAGCATCGGTGTTACCCAAGTTATATGAAAGAAGATCAGGTACCGTACAATTAAACTATATGAGGATAACCTCTTTGTCTAAATTTGTGTTTTTAAGGAAAAGCTAATTAATGCATCCCACCACGTGCTCCAACCAAATATCAATTCATCTGGCATTACACCCCCCGAACTACCATTGAGATGTATTCCACTATTGTGATATTTATTTAATTTGTAAAACTAAAGAGTGTAAATTGAGCATGTGATAAATAAATGTTTGTTCCTTTACTATTAACCTTAATTTTTAGTTTGTTAACTTAGCATCCCGTTAAGCAAAGAAATAGGTGGGTTTTGCGGCCACCAACGCAATGTACACAGCAGTAAGTTTTAGAACAGATTACATGTATAATTAATATACTAATAAATAATTAATTTAATGTAAAATGCATTTTTGACAATATTAATTTTAATCAACAAAATTAATAATTCGGCACATTTGGTGCTCGTGACTTTAGCAGTAACGGGAATAAAATAAGGATTTATGAAATTAATAAAAATAAAAGGAATAATAATAATAAAAAATAAATATTGATAAGGTTGGACAACTGGTGGCGACATAGATGATTGTGAAAACATTGTGCACAATTCTCATTTCTCCTTATGTTATATGTATGATTATGTAAAGTTTTATCAATGAAATGGAAAAAATGGTTCTTCTAAATGAGATCGAAGGTATAATTAGAAAAATGGGATATAGGAATGGGACCAGTTAAAAAAGTGGTGAAAAGTTCAATTATAACAAGGAGTTCAAGTTTGAAAGAAGATTCAAAAATATCAAATAAAAATTATAGTAAATTGGATAGAAATAATAAAAATATGGATATTCCAGTAATGCAGATCCTGCCATTATTTAGTGGGAGTAAGGAGGAAGATATAAATTTCTTTATAAAACAATATGATGAATTAGCGGAGTTAGCAAGTTGGAAGGAAGAGCATAAAGTGGCTATCATTAAAACCAGATTAAAAGATAAGGCTATGCAGTTTTTAATTCAAAACCCTGAATTACAAAACGAAAAGGAGTTTGATAAAATAAAAATATTACTAATAAATAAATTTTCAAACAGAATAACGATAACGCAAGAACAGGACGCTTTCAATAAAATAAAACAAACGCCTGATATGTCAGTGGACGAGCTTGTGCTAAAAATAAAAAACGCAGCGCGTAAATTTTTGAACCTTAAGGATACAACAGATGGAGAGGTAGAGAAAATAACCAATAAAATAATGTTGGGAAAATTCATTAGCGCATTACGCCCTGATTTGGCAATTGAAGTGAAGAAAAAAGATCCGCAGCGGTTTGAAGATGCCATAAAAGATGCCGAACTGTTTGAAATAATTCTTAATGATAGGACTCCAGAAGAATCACATAACGAACTGAAAGAAATGTTACTTACAACACAGGTTCAAGATTTGACTTTAGAAATTAATAAATTAAAATTGCAAAATATACCAAATCAATCCATGGAACGAGCTGTTTTTTGCATAGGGTGCGGAAAAAATGGACATTATTTCTCAGATTGCTGGTACAATGAGTGTAATACTGCATTTGCAAGAAATCCCAAACGAATGAATTATCAGCAATATGGGTTGGAGCAAACAAATTATATCAGAGGAAACAGAAACGAAAATCTCAGAAATTTTGAACGAGGAGGATATAATAGAAATAATAGGGAATATCAAGGAAATAATAATGATCAAAGAAATTATTACGATCAATTAGAAACCAACGTAGAAAATAGAGAGAGGCAAAGTATAAGAGGAAATTTTAGGGGGCGCAACGGAAGAAATATAAGATCAAACACATATGAGAGAAACAATAATAATAGTAATTTAAACTAAGAGCTGGAATTTGGGACCAAGGAACGAATCGTACAAATTCCAGAGAAATAAATAAATTCGGTTCACAAACATATAGAAATAACAAAAATGGAGATGACTGGCAAAACTATACAAATTTGGAGAGAGGACAATATTATGAAAATAATGATAAAGCAAAATATGATACCAAAAGTATCCTTTCAAGCGAATGTGAAAACGTATCTAGCCCACAATTACCGATGGTAGAAATAGATTGCAAAGGAATAAAAATAATAAGTGTAATTGATAGTGGGGCTCAAGTTAGTATTATAGATTTGGAAACATTTCAAAAACTAAAACAGAATAGAAATGTAAAAATAAAATACATAACCAGAAGAGTAATACTTCAGACGTTTACTAAAGAAAATATAGAATTTTTAAATTGCATTCAATTTTCATTTAGAATTGGGGAAAAGGCATGCAAAAATTATTTTTTCGTGACAAAACAGAACTTTCAGGGGCAATATAAAATGCTTTTAGGCTACGACTTTTTATCCTCACATAAAGCAATTTTAAATTCAAAAGATAACGAAGTACAATTTGGGAATACTGCGATTAAATTGTATAAAAGTGAAAATACAAACCCAATACAGAATTCAAAACAAAAACCACAAAGCCAGGGAATTCGCGATGAAAATAGATATAATAGTAATTATGAAAATTATAATACTGATGACGACGAATATGAGGGAATAAATAGTTGTTATAATGAATCCAATAATGAGAATGAAGATAGAATAAGCGATGATAATGATGACGACGAATATGAGGAAATAAATAATTGTAATGAATTCAATAATGAGAATGAAGGTAGAATAAGCGAGGATAATGAAAGCGATAACGATAGAAAAAACGCTAATATGCAAAATTGTAGCACTCGCGATAATGTAAATGATGAAAAATGGTTACCAAGTTCCAATGAAAGTAATAAGAATAAGAATGGTAAAAAGAAAGAGGAAAAGCAGATTTTCGCTAAATTGAAAAGAAAAATAACATTAAAGCCAGGGGAGTCAGAAATAGTCCAATTGATTTTGTCACAGGAATTAAAAGAGGGACAGGATGTTTTATTTTCTCCAATAAAAATGGCAAGAACATTAATCACGGATGAAGCGATCCAAAGTATAGAAAATAAAAATAAGATTAGAATGTTGTTATACAATAAAAAAAATTGCCAAATTACACTTAATAAAAATATGAACGTGGGTATAATAACAGAACAAATCGAAATTGTTGATACAAAAAATAAAAGCAGTAAACCCACGTTGGAAATTAATAATATTCAAAATTTAAATAAAACAGATTATCAACAAATTCGGGAATTAAGAAAGAAAGAAATATCTCCAGATGATTTTCAAGTACAGCACTTAAATAAGGAAGATAGAAATAAAGTTATTGCATTAATGATGACCAATACAGAGGTTTTTTCAAAGTCATATGCTACCCTAGGTAAAACATCAGCAATAGTACCGAAAATCGAACTTATGCACAATTATCCTATTCAGAGTCGACCATACCCAATTCCGAGAGCAGTACGAGAAATTGCGCAAAAAGAAATTAGGGAATTATTGGAAAATGACATTATTGAAAGTTCACAAAGCACGTACGCTAGTCCCATTATTCTTGTAAAGAAACCAAGTAAACCAAATGAAGAACCTAAATATAGACTTGCTATTGATTATAGGGCCATAAACGCGTATTTACCACTTTTGCCAATAAACTTACCAAAGGTGAAGGATATATTACAAAATATCGCTGGTAGTAAAATTTATACAGTTATGGATTTGAAGGCGGCGTTTTTTCAGATCGAACTAAGAAAACAAGATAGAAAGGCCTTAACGTTCACAACTTTTATGGGAAATTTTAATCCTAAAAGAATTCCGTTTGGTCTTAAAAACTCAGGAGCATATTTTCAACTTTTAATGAACAAAGTGTTAGGAGATCTATCAGAGTTAAAAATATACTTTTACTTAGATGACTTAGTCATATGCGCACAAAATAACGACGAAATGTTAGAGAAAATCAAAATTGTTTTCCAAAGATTGAAAGAAAATAATTTAACACTCGACCCGGCGAAGTTACAGATATGCAAATCGCAAATTGAATTTTTAGGATATAAAGTAAATGCGAATGGTATAAGCCCATCAATAAAAAACTGTGCAAAAGTGCAAAATTTCAAACAACCCCAAACGGTTAAACAAGTAAAAAGCTTTCTTGGGACAACAAACTATTTTAGAGGTCTGATAAAAAATTATGCACAAATTGCAGAACCGTTGGTAAATTTGACAAAAAAGAATGTTAGGTTCGAGTGGAATAATGAATGTAGAAAAGCTTTTGAAAAATTAAAAAATGCAATTTTTAAAGAACCAGTTGTAAGACAGCCTGATGAAGTAAACCCGTTTGTCTTAACTACGGATGGCTCAGGTAAGGGAATTAGTAGTATTTTGATGCAAAGGGTAAATGGAGTCGACCATGTTATCGAATTTTATTCAAGACCTGTGAACCCGGCAGAGAAGCGTTATCCTGCAATAAAGCTAGAATTGCTAGCTATACACGCATCCTTACAACACTTCAGAGAATATCTGTTCGGAAGGAGTTTCACCTTGCTGAGTGACGCAAAATCCCTTATGTACCATATAAAATTAGATAAAATGCCAAATATCATATCGAGGTGGCTAATTGACATAAGTCAGTATGATTTTAAATTCAAATATCAAAAAGGTGAAAATAACGCAAGTGATTATTGCTCGAGATATGTATTTGACAATGACAACCAAATCAAATATGTAAATACTTTAATTAAAAATGATGAGATAAATGTGGAGAAAATATTAGAGCAACAAATGGTAGATGAAAAATTAAGTAAAATTAGAGAGGAATTACAAAAAGGAAGAAACCGATATCACAATAACAAGGTATACTATATTGATAGCCAAAATAAACTGTTAATGGTAAAGAAGGAAAATAAAAGACAAACGTATAGGAAAATAAATGAGAATAAGATTGTAATACCGCACTCGCTAAAGGGAAAGATAATAGAGATAGCACATTTCCCTCATTTCGGAGTAAAAAAGACATACCAATTACTTTCAAGAAAATATTTTTGGATAGGAGCTTTCCAAGATGTGGAAAATTTTTGTAAGTCTTGTAATCAATGCTTATTAGTAAAACACAAAAATATACCACCAGCCAGACTTCAGGCTATGCCAGAAATATTAAAACCAGGAATATATTTACAACTGGATTGCGTAGGAAAACTACCGCGCAGTAATGGAGGAAATAATTTTGTAATTACAATTGTAGACATGTTTTCACGATACTTTGAGGCCTATGCAGTCAGAGACATCACTGCTAAAACAATAGTGAATAAGCTAACAAACTTCGTGACAACTTATGGAGTTCCAATTATTATTCAAAGCGATAATGCTCAAATTTTTAAAAGTAAAGAATACATAGATTTTACAAATGCATTAAATATTGAAAGGCGATACAGTTCGGTTTATTTCCCAAGTTCTTTAGGTCGTTGTGAAAGAATACACAGAGACATGAAACAATGTATAATGTGTTTGTCAAAGACTACGTTTGAATGGGATGAATCTTTAAAATGGTTTAAGTTTTATGTGAATAACACTATTAACAGTAATACAGGATTTGAGCCTTCATTCCTGTTCTATCTTAGAGATTTATCATTGCCATTTGAAAATATTAAACAAACAAACATACCAAGTAAGGAAGAAATAGATATAATGTATAGTGATGTAAATAATTATAAAAATTATGTGGCACAGCATTTAAAAAATATAGATAAAGTCGTGAAAGACGCATCGGAACAACAAAAGCTGATAAATGACAAACAAATAAAGAAATATAAAATAGTGAGAAAAAACGATATATTTATAGGAGCGACAGTGTACCTAAAAAAGTTCCTAAAACCAAGGGTATTAGAGGATCGATATGATGGACCATTTAGAATTACGAAATTAGTCCGAAATAATAATGTTATAATATGTCTTAAAAGTGATGAAAATAAAACTTATAAAGTGCACATAAATAAACTATACATGGCAGCGGAGCGAAAACAATATTTGAAAGATAGTGACGAAAGTGAATCAAACCACACACACACACACAGGACAAAGAAAAAAATCAAAATGAGAAAGTGATTAGAAATAATGATCAAAGTCAAATTAAGGAAGGGAAGGTCACTAAAGAAAAGCAATTAAACTGTGAAAATAATAGAAATGATGATGAGGTTTGTTATAATGCCAGAGGGTATAATTTTCGCCCTCGAATTGTTGTAAATAGTAATTTCATAAAACAAAGAATATGAAAAATATGTAAAAAGTTTGTAATTAATGTGTCATAAATAGAAAGTGATAATTGAGTGTATATGTATATGTTTTTATATTTTAAATTGTGGATATAAGTATATTTCAAAAAGTATGTTATGTATTTCTGACATTACATATATGGCAAGTTCAAAAAAAAAAAAAAAAAAAAAAAAAAAAGTGAAATAACAAAGTAATTTATAAATAATATGGTGGTATGGAATTCAACCATAACCAAGAATCGGAAGTTGATAGTTGCACTACTACAATATGTTACAAAATGAAATGATAACAAGAAAATGTATAATAATAATAAAGTAATGAATGCTGTTATGTAATGATATGTCGTATGTAAATAATTATGTAAAAGGAGAAATGAAAATTATGCATTGCAAATAATATATATCAAAATTTACAATTTAATAATAATGTGAATGTTGGTAATCCTCATGTAATTTATGGTACATTATGTCAATTATGAATAATGGACTAACTTGACAGGGAACTATCAAGAAACTACAAAGAACTATCAAAGCTATGAGTTGTACGAGGCTAAAAAGTGGAACTCAGCCTTTCTCACGATGGATGAACTTATGTGTTTGCGAGGAACCATTGTGAACTTAATTTCTTACCACTGGGGTGAAACTGTGGGAGAGTAACTTTTGGACTTTTTTTTCGCGGGGGGGGGGGGTGAGAATGTAATGCCAGAAATGTAAAGTAATAAATATTTGGAAGGATTAAAATATAATGGAACCAGGAATGCGGGCGGATTATCCCCACGCTAAGCAGATGGGCGATAATATACAGGTGGCCCCATATCTTACATACCACGCCCATGTTTACATACCACACTAAGCCGGTTGGCGGCAACCGAGACGGCGACGCCATGTCTACGGATTAGCCCTCAGCTCTACATTTCAGCACGTGGACCGCCGACCGAAAAAGGGATATAAGTGAGAGTTGCTCGAAGTGGGAGTCAGAATTGGTCAAGGCAGGCTGTTGGAGTTACACTAGTCAAGAAGAAGCGACGGTAGCAGAGTTAAGAGTTGTGTGTGCGTCTCTGATATAGGAATTCGAAGGAGAGCTCATGATCATCTGGTATTGCAAGTGTAAAGTGTGACAAAGCATCGGTGTTACCCAAGTTATATGAAAGAAGATCAGGTACCGTACAATTAAACTATATGAGGATAACCTCTTTGTCTAAATTTGTGTTTTTAAGGAAAAGCTAATTAATGCATCCCACCACGTGCTCCAACCAAATATCAATTCATCTGGCATTACACCCCCCGAACTACCATTGAGATGTATTCCACTATTGTGATATTTATTTAATTTGTAAAACTAAAGAGTGTAAATTGAGTATGTGATAAATAAATGTTTGTTCCTTTACTATTAACCTTAATTTTTAGTTTGTTAACTTAGCATCTCGTTAAGCAAAGAAATAGGTGGGTTTTGCGGCCACCAACGCAATGTACACAGCAGTAAGTTTTAGAACAGATTACATGTATAATTAATATACTAATAAATAATTAATTTAATGTAAAATGCATTTTTGACAATATTAATTTTAATCAACAAAATTAATAATTCGGCACAGGTAGCACATGACTTTCCTTAAATAATGCAATGAAATTATTACTTTTACAGTAAAAAAAAAGCTATTCTTATAGCAGATACTCATATTCTTTCCAAGATATTGAATTTTCGTCAATTAATCGACATTTTCATTGATTTAGCGTCATTTTTATCCATTTGGCAACATTTTCTTTAATTTGGCAACATTTAAAAGAGTAGCTAAGTTGGTGACATTTCGCCAAATTCGTCGCCAAAATCTCGCCAAGCATTATGGACAGAGAAATAAGTTATTCTTATAGCAGATAAATGACTATTAGCGTTCAAATGCAAAAGTATTACTCAAAGTATCTTCTTTTATGAATGGAACGAGTTAGATGCATGAGAATTATGTCAACAAATTTATACTATGGTATTACATATGAAAAGTCAACATATTTTTCAACAGTTAATTGTTTTTATTAATTTTTTGATAAATTTATTTGAAAACAGTGCAATTTCTCGAGAACAGGTCATGCTAGCGTAAGTTTATGTCAACCGATTTCTAAGAAAAAATTACACAAGAAATGTCTATTTGCGTAACTTTATTAAAGGTTTTGATTTTATGATTTTTCCAAAATTTCACTCGAAAATTTGGGGGGGGGGGGGCGTTTCTGAACATTCGATTGCGTTTAAAAGCAATAGGCTTCCAGTACTCACGGATTGTAATTTTTGTATCAAATTTCATTCGAATCGCTCCATTCGTTCGTGAGATATCGTCTCCACAGACTCACTGACACACACACACACATATATTTTCACACACACATACTTTTACACACACATACACACCCACCGGCCGACTAATCGGTTGCTCATGTCCCTGCTGACGAGCCGGTCGGTCTGGGTCTTCAACACACATACACACCCGCGAACGTCCAATTTGCTGCTCAAGTCTTCGGACGAGCCGGTCGTTCTGGGTTTTCGACACACATACACACCCGGCCGACTAATCGGTTGCTCATGTCCCTGTTGACGAGCCGGTCGGTCTGGGTCTTCAACACACATACACACCTCACCGGTCGTCCACTTTGATGCTCTAAGTCCTCTGGACGGCCTGGGGCTTTCACACACATACACACCCCCGGCCATACATTTAACTGCCGTAAACCCCTGGGTTGGCTGTATGGTCTGGGCCTTTCACACACATACACACCGGACGTCCATTTTGCTGCTCATGTCTTCGGACGAGTCGGTCGTTCTGGGTTTTCGACACACATACACACTTTCACCCCCCCCCTTCCCTCCACATACACAGACATCACCTCAAAAATGTTCGATTCATGATCAGGGATGTTTGAAATGTGCTCTCCCGTCAAAAACTCGAATTCGAATTTTCGACCCCGTCACAATACTTTCCTTATACATTATTGTATATAAGCAAAGTAATAAATAAGTCAAAAATAGATCAAAATTGAAACAGGGAAATTTGAAATTACATATGAAACTAAATTTTCAATTAGCGGATAAAAGTCTCCTTATCACATATTAAGCAATAACAGTTTGCCTTGTACAGAGAAAGCAGATGGGTAAATTAAAACCGGATACAGAAAAATTATAATTTCAGATAAAAAATTGAAGACTTATTTATTCGACAACATTCAGAAGTCTAAAACATTGCTCTTCACATCATTCTACTTATTTGAAACTACAATATGAGAAAATATGTTCTGGCCTGGATGCAGCAAAATAAATATAGGACGCCTATGTACCAGAGGACATGTTTCGTAACATCATGTGATCTATAAATTTAATAGGGAAGAAATACATTCCAATTTTAATTTTTGAGGAAATGATCATTCGGTTATTATCATTAATAAAGTGCTAGTTTGAATTTGTTATATTTTTAAATTTATTGCAAAAAAGTTCAATCGCTTTTGTACTGTGATTGCTTGACTGGTGATGGAAATATGAAATTTTCAATTTCTATGATTTTAATTTCAATTATTAATTTCCGAATGTTTTTAAATTATCAAAATTAAATGAATTTTATTTTTAAATTAAAAAACAGCTCCGTTGATTTCCTTCCGATTACAAATATTGAATGAAGATTTATTTGAGCAAACTGTTACAATTTAACATTAATATATGGATAAGACGAATTATTGTCCTTGAATTTATTTATATCTAAACATCTTATACTTTTAATTTAAAACTACTAAATTTTAAAAATATTTATGACTATGTCATAATCAAAGAAAATAATATCTATGTATACTTACATAGAACGTTTAATCGCATTAAAATGCTTTAAAATCACTAACAATTGTAGCATATGATATGTTTGTTTTGCTACCACTGCAGTCAAGAATATTTAGTGCTGATAAGCTCTAGCAAAAGGGGCATTGCATTGTGTACTAATAATTTAAATGGGTGAATCAAACATATTTTAAACATAATCTTAGGGAAGAGCTGTTTTCTCATTTAATGTCTGATATTTTGAAATCAAAATGATGAATAAAAACACTAACAATTGTAGCATATGATATGTTTGTTTTGCTACCACTGCAGTCAAGAATATTTAGTGCTGATAAGCTCTAGCAAAAGGGGCATTGCATTGTGTACTAATAATTTAAATGGGTGAATCAAACATATTTTAAACATAATCTTAGGGAAGAGCTGTTTTCTCATTTAATGTCTGATATTTTGAAATCAAAATGATGAATAAAAACACTAACAATTGTAGCATATGATATGTTTGTTTTGCTACCACTGCAGTCAAGAATATTTAGTGCTGATAAGCTCTAGCAAAAGGGGCATTGCATTGTGTACTAATAATTTAAATGGGTGAATCAAACATATTTTAAACATAATCTTAGGGAAGAGCTGTTTTCTCATTTAATGTCTGATATTTTGAAATCAAAATGATGAATAAAAACACTAACAATTGTAGCATATGATATGTTTGTTTTGCTACCACTGCAGTCAAGAATATTTAGTGCTGATAAGCTCTAGCAAAAGGGGCATTGCATTGTGTACTAATAATTTAAATGGGTGAATCAAACATATTTTAAACATAATCTTAGGGAAGAGCTGTTTTCTCATTTAATGTCTGATATTTTGAAATCAAAATGATGAATAAAAACACTAACAATTGTAGCATATGATATGTTTGTTTTGCTACCACTGCAGTCAAGAATATTTAGTGCTGATAAGCTCTAGCAAAAGGGGCATTGCATTGTGTACTAATAATTTAAATGGGTGAATCAAACATATTTTAAACATAATCTTAGGGAAGAGCTGTTTTCTCATTTAATGTCTGATATTTTGAAATCAAAATGATGAATAAAAACACTAACAATTGTAGCATATGATATGTTTGTTTTGCTACCACTGCAGTCAAGAATATTTAGTGCTGATAAGCTCTAGCAAAAGGGGCATTGCATTGTGTACTAATAATTTAAATGGGTGAATCAAACATATTTTAAACATAATCTTAGGGAAGAGCTGTTTTCTCATTTAATGTCTGATATTTTGAAATCAAAATGATGAATAAAAACACTAACAATTGTAGCATATGATATGTTTGTTTTGCTACCACTGCAGTCAAGAATATTTAGTGCTGATAAGCTCTAGCAAAAGGGGCATTGCATTGTGTACTAATAATTTAAATGGGTGAATCAAACATATTTTAAACATAATCTTAGGGAAGAGCTGTTTTCTCATTTAATGTCTGATATTTTGAAATCAAAATGATGAATAAAAACACTAACAATTGTAGCATATGATATGTTTGTTTTGCTACCACTGCAGTCAAGAATATTTAGTGCTGATAAGCTCTAGCAAAAGGGGCATTGAATTGTGTACTAATAATTTAAATGGGTGAATCAAACATATTTTAAACATAATCTTAGGGAAGAGCTGTTTTCTCATTTAATGTCTGATATTTTGAAATCAAAATGATGAATAAAAACACTAACAATTGTAGCATATGATATGTTTGTTTTGCTACCACTGCAGTCAAGAATATTTAGTGCTGATAAGCTCTAGCAAAAGGGGCATTGCATTGTGTACTAATAATTTAAATGGGTGAATCAAACATATTTTAAACATAATCTTAGGGAAGAGCTGTTTTCTCATTTAATGTCTGATATTTTGAAATCAAAATGATGAATAAAAACACTAACAATTGTAGCATATGATATGTTTGTTTTGCTACCACTGCAGTCAAGAATATTTAGTGCTGATAAGCTCTAGCAAAAGGGGCATTGCATTGTGTACTAATAATTTAAATGGGTGAATCAAACATATTTTAAACATAATCTTAGGGAAGAGCTGTTTTCTCATTTAATGTCTGATATTTTGAAATCAAAATGATGAATAAAAACACTAACAATTGTAGCATATGATATGTTTGTTTTGCTACCACTGCAGTCAAGAATATTTAGTGCTGATAAGCTCTAGCAAAAGGGGCATTGCATTGTGTACTAATAATTTAAATGGGTGAATCAAACATATTTTATACATAATCTTAGGGAAGAGCTGTTTTCTCATTTAATGTCTGATATTTTGAAATCAAAATGATGAATAAAAACACTAACAATTGTAGCATATGATATGTTTGTTTTGCTACCACTGCAGTCAAGAATATTTAGTGCTGATAAGCTCTAGCAAAAGGGGCATTGCATTGTGTACTAATAATTTAAATGGGTGAATCAAACATATTTTAAACATAATCTTAGGGAAGAGCTGTTTTCTCATTTAATGTCTGATATTTTGAAATCAAAATGATGAATAAAAACACTAACAATTGTAGCATATGATATGTTTGTTTTGCTACCACTGCAGTCAAGAATATTTAGTGCTGATAAGCTCTAGCAAAAGGGGCATTGCATTGTGTACTAATAATTTAAATGGGTGAATCAAACATATTTTATACATAATCTTAGGGAAGAGCTGTTTTCTCATTTAATGTCTGATATTTTGAAATCAAAATGATGAATAAAAACACTAACAATTGTAGCATATGATATGTTTGTTTTGCTACCACTGCAGTCAAGAATATTTAGTGCTGATAAGCTCTAGCAAAAGGGGCATTGCATTGTGTACTAATAATTTAAATGGGTGAATCAAACATATTTTAAACATAATCTTAGGGAAGAGCTGTTTTCTCATTTAATGTCTGATATTTTGAAATCAAAATGATGAATAAAAACACTAACAATTGTAGCATATGATATGTTTGTTTTGCTACCACTGCAGTCAAGAATATTTAGTGCTGATAAGCTCTAGCAAAAGGGGCATTGCATTGTGTACTAATAATTTAAATGGGTGAATCAAACATATTTTATACATAATCTTAGGGAAGAGCTGTTTTCTCATTTAATGTCTGATATTTTGAAATCAAAATGATGAATAAAAACACTAACAATTGTAGCATATGATATGTTTGTTTTGCTACCACTGCAGTCAAGAATATTTAGTGCTGATAAGCTCTAGCAAAAGGGGCATTGCATTGTGTACTAATAATTTAAATGGGTGAATCAAACATATTTTAAACATAATCTTAGGGAAGAGCTGTTTTCTCATTTAATGTCTGATATTTTGAAATCAAAATGATGAATAAAAACACTAACAATTGTAGCATATGATATGTTTGTTTTGCTACCACTGCAGTCAAGAATATTTAGTGCTGATAAGCTCTAGCAAAAGGGGCATTGCATTGTGTACTAATAATTTAAATGGGTGAATCAAACATATTTTATACATAATCTTAGGGAAGAGCTGTTTTCTCATTTAATGTCTGATATTTTGAAATCAAAATGATGAATAAAAACACTAACAATTGTAGCATATGATATGTTTGTTTTGCTACCACTGCAGTCAAGAATATTTAGTGCTGATAAGCTCTAGCAAAAGGGGCATTGCATTGTGTACTAATAATTTAAATGGGTGAATCAAACATATTTTAAACATAATCTTAGGGAAGAGCTGTTTTCTCATTTAATGTCTGATATTTTGAAATCAAAATGATGAATAAAAACACTAACAATTGTAGCATATGATATGTTTGTTTTGCTACCACTGCAGTCAAGAATATTTAGTGCTGATAAGCTCTAGCAAAAGGGGCATTGCATTGTGTACTAATAATTTAAATGGGTGAATCAAACATATTTTAAACATAATCTTAGGGAAGAGCTGTTTTCTCATTTAATGTCTGATATTTTGAAATCAAAATGATGAATAAAAACACTAACAATTGTAGCATATGATATGTTTGTTTTGCTACCACTGCAGTCAAGAATATTTAGTGCTGATAAGCTCTAGCAAAAGGGGCATTGCATTGTGTACTAATAATTTAAATGGGTGAATCAAACATATTTTAAACATAATCTTAGGGAAGAGCTGTTTTCTCATTTAATGTCTGATATTTTGAAATCAAAATGATGAATAAAAACACTAACAATTGTAGCATATGATATGTTTGTTTTGCTACCACTGCAGTCAAGAATATTTAGTGCTGATAAGCTCTAGCAAAAGGGGCATTGCATTGTGTACTAATAATTTAAATGGGTGAATCAAACATATTTTAAACATAATCTTAGGGAAGAGCTGTTTTCTCATTTAATGTCTGATATTTTGAAATCAAAATGATGAATAAAAACACTAACAATTGTAGCATATGATATGTTTGTTTTGCTACCACTGCAGGCAAGAATATTTAGTGCTGATAAGCTCTAGCAAAAGGGGCATTGCATTGTGTACTAATAATTTAAATGGGTGAATCAAACATATTTTAAACATAATCTTAGGGAAGAGCTGTTTTCTCATTTAATGTCTGATATTTTGAAATCAAAATGATGAATAAAAACACTAACAATTGTAGCATATGATATGTTTGTTTTGCTACCACTGCAGGCAAGAATATTTAGTGCTGATAAGCTCTAGCAAAAGGGGCATTGCATTGTGTACTAATAATTTAAATGGGTGAATCAAACATATTTTAAACATAATCTTAGGGAAGAGCTGTTTTCTCATTTAATGTCTGATATTTTGAAATCAAAATGATGAATAAAAACACTAACAATTGTAGCATATGATATGTTTGTTTTGCTACCACTGCAGGCAAGAATATTTAGTGCTGATAAGCTCTAGCAAAAGGGGCATTGCATTGTGTACTAATAATTTAAATGGGTGAATCAAACATATTTTAAACATAATCTTAGGGAAGAGCTGTTTTCTCATTTAATGTCTGATATTTTGAAATCAAAATGATGAATAAAAACACTAACAATTGTAGCATATGATATGTTTGTTTTGCTACCACTGCAGTCAAGAATATTTAGTGCTGATAAGCTCTAGCAAAAGGGGCATTGCATTGTGTACTAATAATTTAAATGGGTGAATCAAACATATTTTAAACATAATCTTAGGGAAGAACTGTTTTCTCATTTAATGTCTGATATTTTGAAATCAAAATGATGAATAAAAACACTAACAATTGTAGCATATGATATGTTTGTTTTGCTACCACTGCAGGCAAGAATATTTAGTGCTGATAAGCTCTAGCAAAAGGGGCATTGCATTGTGTACTAATAATTTAAATGGGTGAATCAAACATATTTTAAACATAATCTTAGGGAAGAGCTGTTTTCTCATTTAATGTCTGATATTTTGAAATCAAAATGATGAATAAAAACACTAACAATTGTAGCATATGATATGTTTGTTTTGCTACCACTGCAGGCAAGAATATTTAGTGCTGATAAGCTCTAGCAAAAGGGGCATTGCATTGTGTACTAATAATTTAAATGGGTGAATCAAACATATTTTAAACATAATCTTAGGGAAGAGCTGTTTTCTCATTTAATGTCTGATATTTTGAAATCAAAATGATGAATAAAAACTCACTTTATAATAATGCTCATTCTTGATTTGTACAGATTTTTCAAATTTGGGTTCTTTTTTATTTATTACTAAATGTAATATAACTTGTGTTTGATTCCTTAAATGGCAAATTTGGATCATCATACGGGGTAACAGGTTTCAATGTATTGCAAATAAATTCGAGACGGGCCGCGTTGAAGTTGGCTTTGAGTGTTTTCCGGATGAGTCAGGCTCGGGTGAATTGTTTAAAAAAAAAATTTGGGCTTTGGCTGAGTCAAATCTTAATATTTTTGGGCCAGGCAAATTTTTAAATTAGACCCGTGCCCGTGTAGACTTCTAGTCTCTAAATAACTGGCTTTTGATCTTAGCGTCTTCTGCCAGCTTCGGGACCCGGGATTTTTCCAGTATTGAAGACTCCGGGTTTTACTGCATATAAAAATTGTTCCTATTGCAGTGACGCAGCATCTGGAGCACTGTTTATTTTTTAATTTTTAGTTTAAAAAAATACCCTACTTATATATATTTATTATTATTTATTTATTTATTGAAGGCTATAACGGGTTGTTTTTCTAGTTCAAGAACTTCAGAATGACAAATCAAATTGAATGGGGATTCAGTAGAGTTTTTTTTATTTTTTTTTTTAAACATATATGTGTTTAGGAGTCATTTTAAAACTTTTTCAATTATTTTTTTTTAAGGGGGGGGGGGGAGTACGCTCCTACCAACGAATCTATCTATAAACGTAGATGCATTAATTACATTGTTTAAAACATTTGAAGATAAAAAAGGAAGATAATAGAATAGAATATTATAATTTGAAGAAAAAACAAGAAGCAAGTCTCTAAATCCATGATCTAAATAATCGTGTTCTGAATATTTAAATTGAGATGGCATCTCAATATTAACTTTCCTATTCAGCTGAATCATGGAGGTAACGTGTTAGTCTTATCTCTAACTTTATGAGCAGAATACAATTTTCCATTTAGAAAGTAGCAAGTCTCTCTAACTCCATGATATAAATATTTGTATCCTGAATATTTAAATTGAGATGACATCTCAATATTAATTTTCTTATTCAGCTGAATCATGGAGGAAATGTGTTGGTTTTAACTCTAACTCTATGAGTAGAATACAATTTTTATTTTACATTAAAGGCAGGCATTTTCAAGCATTAAAATTTCATAGCCATGCAGTTGCGTCATGTTGTGGATATAAACACAGAACTAACAAAATAGTCCAAATTTTGAGAGACCCTTTTTCCAGATCCAAGGGGCAATTTGTAAACCGGGTTTCAGATTTGGATTCAGCCTGGTCCAATTAGTAAACATGAGTGTTTTCAGCTGTCGGCGTTGCAATGGGTACTCTGACATACATTGCGCATTTAGAGAAATAAGTCATCTATAAAAGCCCCTAGTTGCAAAAATAAAGTTGTTCCACATGTTTGCAATGTTTCTGGCCAACAAAATTTATATTAGCATACAGAGTATGATCAGACAAATTCATTACCCAAGGTTTCTTTATTTGAACGAACGCATGGGAATCAAACACCCCAAAGTACCTCCAGTTGCTTTGTCACGTGTTGAAAGGATACGCCCGGGTAAAGACGAGTTTCCGCTATTGTTTTCCTATTGTGGAAGATAACTTCGTGAAAACCACAATAATTAATCTATCCGTATAATTATTTGGTGTTTGATGTCTGATTCTTTAAGTAGCTTCATGCAGGTCTGATGTCGTATTTTATGACGACATTTCTGGGTCATTGCCCATACATTTGCTGGCTTCCGGGAGTGTGCCATGGTTAAGTAGCTAGCTGTAACCGGGATTCAGGAGAGTCCACAATCAATCTTCCGAAACTTCTTTTAGC
>OX578146.1:123997175-124162175 GCA_951213105.1 Amaurobius ferox
AGTTTTACTAATCTAGAAAAATGTTCACTATTTCATGATTAAATAAAATTGGTGTTTAATAAAATATAATATTTTTAAAATAATTCACATGAAATATACATTTGAAATAAAATTTTCAACAATCAGCATCTAAATTTTATTTTGCAAATTTATAAATAGCAATTTAAATTTTTATAGATGGGTATTCATGCAATAAACCAGAAAATCAATTTGTCATTTTATGCAGAATTGCATAAGAAATGAATAATTATGTAGTGAAACTTGATTTTACGTTTCTTCCACTTTGGGCATTGTTTAAATTACATCCTGATAATTTCCTATGCTAGTAATGTTTTACATGGGACCAGCATATGCCCTATGTAATAAATAAATTTTCCAAATTGCAAAATTTATTGCATGTTTTTAAATTGTTGGTTCTAAAGCAGATTCTTGTGTTTTGTATATATTTTTTTTTTAGTTTTAAAGCCACATAAAGTATGTTTCAAACAAATTTTCTTCTCTAACATTCCTCCATGTAGAATTTCTTGAAAAAGTGAAAGAGAGAAGAAATAATATAACTCACAGGTGTCAACTATTCCTTAGGGAATGATAATGACAACGGAAACAAAATTTCATAACCTATACTATAGCTTCCAACTTTTCAAGAAATATTCTGATTTTTCACTGAAAGTTGCTACCTTTTGTATTTAAAAATTTTCAGTACTTTTTGTTGAAAACGAAGTTGTAGTCAAATCACACAATGCATAGTCTCAGAATTGAGACTTTACATAATTGAGGAATTACAATCCCAACACAGTTTTATCACTGTGACTGAGGCTTAATATCTAGTTTTATTTGTATGGTTATGTCAAATGCAGCTTTAAGGTTCATGCTTATGAGCTATTGTATAATTTTTAAACAGGACACGGACAAATTGTCATCATTGTGTCTTATTAGACATAAATTCAATCGATTAAAATTATGTTTTAAAATATCAAAAACAGAATGTTTAAATAAATTCTTTCAAGGAATGTGAATTTTTTTCTTTGTAGAAAAAAGAATAGCAACTATAAAATCTAATTTGAGAGAGGGGCTACTCTTGATTGACTTTAAATACTAAACCTTAGATGCTGATTAATTTTTTGCAGTTTATTTAAAAACTATGATTTTTAAATTTTCTATAGATATCAGAGAAAATATCCAATTTTTTTTCTCATTTTTCTTTTAAACGTTTTCGGCAAAAGCCCTTCTTTAAGATTTTAAAAACAAATTTTTACACTTTGGCAAAAATCACTATACTTAGCCCAAACTCTTGCTATTAGTTAGCTGAAATTTCTTTTTAGAATTTACAGGTTTTTAAATGTTGAGTTTTATTAGTATACCATTTGATAATATCAGTGTTTGGAGTGTTTAGTTTATAGTGAAAACATTTATAATTTTTGCAATTTGCTTGCAAGTTTTCATATTTATTTCATGTTTTACACAGGAAAATTATTTTCCAAACATGCTACTAATGAAATGATGAAATCCATTTTTTTATTACAAAATTATTAAAACAATGATTTAGGAGCTTAAATTATTATATCGCAAACTGAATTTTCATATATTAGTCTGGATATTTTAAAGAAATTTACCTGGTTTTCATTATCAGTTGATAGGCATGCTGCACTAACATTCAATAGATACATTCATTTGATTGAAATTAATAAGAAACTTCATTTTGGGACCCAATTCACAAGGAAAAACTTGCATAGCCTCCTACTTTTGAAAATGATTTATTCAAACTAAATGAAAAAAATAGAAAGCTATTGAAAATGACTGATTTTTAGAAAAACAAGCATCTGCATTTATTTGGTATTAAATGGATTTACAACACTAGTAAATGTGTACACATTTATACAATTAATGCATATTTCAGTAATGTTTTCTATCAACCCCAGTTTTATGTCTTCCCATGTTGCATCATTTTTAATGCTGGTAAAACAGTAAAATCACAAAAGACACATGCTGCATAATTTTTTATGTTAAAAAACAGTAAAATCACAGTTTCACTGTACTAAATACTGTTCATATATTAACAAACAATTGTTAAAATAATTAGTTTGGAAGAACACCCAATTGGGTATTAATTGTGTTAATAGAACATGTAGACTAATGTCATCAAAAACTAAAGACCAAATGTGAAAGCTATGATGAAATAAACAGCATAGTAAAAAGTTCACAATTTTGCTTAACTTATTAATTAAAATTTTGTTCAAACTAAAGTATAACAGAAATTTAAACAAGTTTCTCTAATTTGCAAATATTGGAATTTTAGAGAATGTGTTTTACGTTCAAACTAATGGCAAAGCTGCTAACTCAAATACAAAAACAGAAAAAACATACCAATATATAGTCAAAACAGGGAAAATTATAATAGTAAGATTTCAAAATATAGAAATATCTAAGGTAAAATGACAGATTTTATCATATTAAAGAATTTTTTTTATTTCTTAAAGAACCCAGAAACTGAAAAATGTATAAACAAAACCTGATAAAAACCGGATCTTAATAAAATTACTAAACCAACATACTAAAATTTAAAATTCTTTAAGGATCTTCAACAACAAGTATCCTCTTAAAAAGTCTTGCCAAAAAGAAAAGCTTTTCACTAAAAATGATAAAATTCTACCTCAATAAAAATACTAAAACAAGATAAAATTTAAAACCCTTCACAAATTTACAAAAAAAAAAGAGTTTACAGGGAATATTGAGAGTTAGCAGCTATTGAACGGTTTAAAAAAAAAAAAAAAACTATACAAAAAAAATTTTCATTCTTTGACAAGGATAAAATATCAACAACACCCTTATAATCAATATTTATGTTCACTTACAAAAAGCTGGAAAGATCATATTATTTATTCTGCTCATATATGTATGTATGTATATATATAATTAAATATGATCATCCACCAGCCATAGCTTCTATGAGATTCTAGCTGATCTACTGAATGTCATTTCACAGAAGTTTCAACACACAGTTACAAGTAACAAGTATTTACATAGTTCAAGAATTATGTTGTCAAAATGACTTCAATAAGATAATTCATGCTCTACTAATCTTCAAGATTTAACATTAAATTTTTGGATGCATAAGATATTAAACATAGTTGGAAGAAATCTTATTTATACATTTTAAATTTATAGTTTTTTCACTCTAGGCAGACTTGAGGGAAAAAACAAACAAACCCAAAACAAAATAAATTTACAGATATACTTTTGTCTGCATTGTTGGGCTATTAGAATGAAATTTGTTCTTGTAAGGCCTTTTAGCATTTTATCATATACAAATATAAGCTTAGCTATAAATTACACAAATTAAATATAGCATAGATAGCGAATTTAATATATTAAATGTGCAAAGAATAAAACTTTATTACGTAAGTACAATCAAAGAAAATTATATTAATTTTAACATTTATTTTTAAATTTCAGTAATGAAGTTTATTTTTAATTTACAAATTTTAAACAGACATAAAAGCTGCTAAAGGACAAGTTTAAAATAAAAAATGAATGCTTCAAAGTATTTATATATTAAAAAGAAAGTTTTAAATGCAGTGATGGTAAAAGATAAATATGCAATGGAAATAAAATTACTCCCTATTGTTAAAGACTGCAAGAGCAAGAGGATATGAATAGCACTTTTTCTGTTCTTTAAAATGGAACACACCATCTAATTAAAAACTACGAGACAACTTACTGAACAGATAGCATAAAAATCAGTAACCAAATATGGTATATTAGAAAGACTTTGAGGGGGGAAAAATATTTTATATCAGCTCTTATTGAAGAAAATATTATATTCTCAGTAACACAGCTCAGAGTGTAACCCAACTAGTTTAATGTCTTAGCACCAATCCTAAACCCTAGCAAGTCATTTGCTCGATCTATTCCACACATATAGTTATATTCTTCTTCAGTGTTGACCCTAATATTAAAAATATACATAATTTCCATGACTACAGTTATAGAATATGCCTGCCTCACTTCACATTGTCAAAATCGGCAAAATTATCAAAATTTGCAAAATTGTCAGATGCTGGAGCAGGATTCGAGAAAGGATCGAATGCATCTTGTGTTTTGCTTGACTTAGAGAATAAATCCGGAAAGGCAATGTTATTGCTTGTATTATCCAAATCAGCCGCTTTGAATGGGTCGGCTGGAGGGGGCACTGGTGGGGCAGGAGCTGCCCTCGTTGGTCCTGGTTTGGGAGCGCTGTTACCCCCAACTTTGGGAGGTGCTGGTCGCGGAGGAGGAGCTTTACTTTTCTTTGGGGGTAGCGCTGGAGTTGGGCTTTCAGGCCTAGGTGGAGCTGCACTGGGTCCAAAGGGGTCAGCACCAAAAGGGTCTGAATCAAAGTCCTGAAAAATATAATATATCAGAGAGTCGACAAAAAATATTGAAAGGTACAGAAAATCTGTGAAAGACAAAACAGAACTTTAATAAGAGCTACATAATACAGAACTTAACAAAATGACCATTCGTATCTAGCATTCCCTATATTCTTAAATATTTTTGTCTTTTGAATAATTTCTGTCATGAATTTAAAATTTAAGCCTGCCGCTGTTATTTAAATTTTTAGCCATATCAGTACTGATAAATTTAAATGTAATCCTTTAAATCATGTCAGGGTGCATGTATTACCTCTTGTATTGCATGACAATATTTATAAATTTTACATAGGTAGCACTAAAATGATTGTTTGTATCAGGTTGTTTAAACATTCTCATGACATTAAAAACAAACATTTTTAGTGATTACACATTACCTCAACCTGTTTGTTCTCCATGAAAGTTTCACTTCCCTGTTTGACAAAACTTTTCCTTTAATATGCTGTAATAACAACCTCCTGAAACAAATTGCTCTTTGAATCTATTTTTATTATGACTATGTTCAAAATCTTTGTTTTATTTGATGTTTAACATGTGATTCCAAAAGGGTCAAACCACTGCCTATGTACTAAACCATTTAAAAACATTCTTTTTTATTCTGTACATTTTCTTTTGGATTATATATTTTTTGTCTTTCAGAGCTCAATGTTTTGTAGGTACATATTTATATAATTTGCATTGAATGTTTTTTGCCTTTTGCTGTGGCTCACTGTAATATGCAAATTTTTGTATGTGTTTGGCTTAGTATAAATGTTTTATGTAATAGTTTTCTTTCGGATGCCTTTTGAAGATGGGCATTTGATGTCCAAAAGTGCTCAGGCATTTCACTTTGTATATTTTGTATATTTATCCAGCCTCACATATTGCTACCGTAAACCCTAGGGTTGGTCGTGAGGTCTGGGTCTTCAACTTTGTATATTTATGTCTTAAATTGTGAAAATAAAATGTTCAATATTTTAGTGCTTTTAATCTGTGTAACCAATGGACATGTTACTAATTATTTTATTTCATATTTTCTCTTTGATTGATATCAAGTACATCAAATCAACCGTTATTGAGTGTAGTGCCCTGTCAGAAAATCACAGAACCAGCCAGTAATTTTACATAATAAAAGATGTCTGTCTCTTTGTGTCTTTGTCTGTGTATGTATTGCTTATCGGATTTTTAAATACACTGAAATATGCTTACTTAATAGAATTTCATTTTTATTTTGTCATATTGGAAAATTTAAGATTTGCATAATTCTAATCTTTAGCATGAATATAATGACATTTTCCTGTCCCCCCCCCTAAAAAAAAACTCCATTTCTGAATTTCCAAGTGGGCCTATAAAAGTTATGCTTTTCAATTTAACCACAAGTTGGAGATGAAGTTCCCTTGTCATCATGACGTCCCAACTGGGGGCATGTTTATTGTTATGGGGAACAGTGACACATTTAGAGTCTGTCATATCCCATTATACAGATGGCATGGTTGTGCATGGGAAAAGCCAGAGTTCAGGAATGACTTTTTCTCAAAAAAGGCATTTTAGAAATTGGGTAGTGTTATTTGCATTGCATTTCCTTTATTTAGGACCTGGATGCTGCTGGGTAATTCATTTTAGTTAATCTCATAAAAGGCTCACTCTAGGAAACTTCACAGTTGAACTATTATTAGAGGTTAATAATTTGCTAATTGACACTAACATTTCACGAGCAACCATTCATCACAATCTATTACTCTATGAATTTCTTTATGCTGTTTCTATAGCACAAACTGTGCATCTGAGAAACTTCTAGTTTTTGACAAAATATAGTACTCATGGGTGGGGATATTTTTTTAAAGACACCAATGTTGGGCAACATGTTTGACTTTTGAACAACTATCTAATGAATGGTTCATATGCAGACATTAACATCTCCGTTAAAGACAAAACAATATTTAAGATGGGACGAGAAAAGAACTTGCCGGAGCTCTATGAATGTGGCGCTTCAGTGGATACCTAGACATTGTGGAGTTACTGGGAACGAACAGGCCGATTTCCTTGTCAAAAAATCTAATGTGGGCAACACATGACTTTCCTTATATAATATAATGAATTTACTACTTTTACATTAAAAAGATAGGTTGTTCTTATAGTAGATACTAATATTCTTTCCAAGATATTGAATTTTCGACAATTAGTCATCATTTTCATTGATTTAGCGTGATTTTTATCCATTTGGCGAGATTTTGGTTAATTTGGCAACATTTCAAAAACTCGCTAAGTTGGCGACATTCCCCCAAATTCGTCACCAAAATCTCACCAAGCATTATGGACGAAGAAATAAGTTATTCTTACAGCAGATAAATGACTATTGGCGTACAAATACAAAAGTATTACACAAAGTATCTTTTTTCATGAATGGAACGAGCTAGATCCACGAGAATGATGTCATCTAATTTATCGCATCATTGGTCGTCATGTGATTGAACCCTGGGAGCTGAACGACATTCCTGTCAAGTGCTTGCTTATGTTTGCATCGGCTACTGGTCTCTTCTCTTAGAGACCTTCACTTTTTGGGGTAGTACAATAGACCTCTGGTCGATGTGCTAGGCTCTTCTGGAGCCACCCACCTTCATATCATTCAGTCATTCATTCAATTTATCGCATGGTATTACATATGAAAAGTGAACATGTTTCTCAATAGGAAATATTTTTTTTTATTTTATATGACTTTTTGATAATTTTTTTGAAAAATGTTCAATATCTCGAGAACGGTTCATGTTAGCATTCTAAAATTTATGTCAATCGTTTTCTAATGAAAAATTACATAAGAAATGTTTATTTTCGTAACTTTATTAGTGGTTTTTAATTTTTTGACGATTTTTTTAAAATTTCACTCGAAAATTTAGGGTGGTTCTGAACATTCGATTGCGCATAAAAACAATAGGCTTCCAGTGTTTATGGATTGTGATTTTTGTACCAAATTTGGTTCGAATCGGTCCATTAATTCATCTGTTATCATCTCCACAGACTCACTGACACACACACACACACACACACACACACACACACACACACACACACACACACACATACTTTCACACACAGACATCACTTCAAAAATGTTTGATTCGTGATCAGGGATGCTTGAAACGTGCTCTCCCGTCGAAAACTCGAATTCGAATTTTCGACCCCTTCACAATACTTTCCTTATACATTATGTATATAAGGAAAGTAAAAAGGCTCGAGATTGCTCCAGTCTAGATGCTCGGCCCTTTCTTATCATTCTATTAAGCTGTATATTAGGCAGACTATGTCTCAAAATTATAAATCACAGCTACTTCACTGTTTACAGACAAAGCGGTGGAAAGATGAGGATCTCTTCACCATTCCCAATGGACCACGCCGTGAAGCTGTGGCCCAGTTTCGTCTTTTGATGGGTTACGACTGTTTGGGAGAACATCTCCATCGCATCAGGATTTTTGACCATCCAAACTGCCCTCTTTGTAATACGGCAGAAGCAATGAATCGTGCCCACCTCCATCGTTGCTCGGCACTTCATGGCGACTCTAAGACGGCATTGTATTGGCATGCTAGAGAACTTTTAAGGCAATGACTTCAGTCAACGTTTGTTGGACTTTTAGTCTTTCTCTGTTACTTGTTGTATTTTTCTGTCACTTGTTGTATTTTTGTACTTTTCTTCTTGTATTGCCTTGCCATTGGAAATAATAAAAAAAAATATATATATATTTAAGATGTTTTTACTCATAGGCATCAACTCTCTTGAAGTTGCTTTTAATGATTTTCATGCCATTTGTTAGCAATATTAAAAAAATATCTTATAAAAAAAAAAAAAAAAAAAAAAAAAAAAAAAAAAAAAAAAATAATAATAATTAATCATTTAAAAGATAAAAAGAAAGGTTAGATAATGTAACACAGAATTTCAAAAGAAAATGTGTTTTATCCTTACCGTAACTGGGGACTGAACAGCATTTTTTGCTAGGCCAAAAGGGTCAAAAGGATCTTTCTCTGAAAAGTTCAAAACAAATTAAAATTAAAACAAATTTTTACAATTTATTTAGCATTTGCAAAAGCATAACATTTGAATCTAAAGAATGAAGCAAATACATTTCAACTCTTACACTTTTCTAATTCTACATATTTTCTTTACTTTGCATTTTCATTACATTGACTATTTCCCCCTTACTAATAGTAAGAGAATTAATCATAAGGGTGTTAATAACATAAGGTAGCCAATAAGGGTATTTACTAATAGTAAGGGAAAAATAGCATTGTAAATGGTATCCAATCGTATAATGTTAAACCATTAACATCAGTTGGCAAATAAACTTGCCACGTGACATATTAATTTGTTCCTACTTCAACAAAGAACAGGAATGGTTACTTTCAGTGTTTAAAAAATCAATCAGTGAAAATTATATATCACTTTTGTATTTCCCAGGGAGCTTTGTGAGTGAACACGTTATGCAAAGCGGGTGTTAACGATGCTTCATACATCATCACGAAAGTGGTAAATTTATTTAATTATTTTTACAATTAACTGCTTTAATGTCCTATTTTTGTATTGTATTATAATAACACAAATCCATTTCTAATATTAATACTTATAAATAATCCAAAGAAACTTATTTTATAGCTGTTAGGTAGTTGTTACTTCTGACTGGCACACACAAGTATTCTTATCAATCACCGGATATGAAGTTTAGTACTACCAGTTGTTTATGATTTTAGGAGTTCTGATGCCGATTTTCTTATTTATTTTGATTTTAGAGCCTAAATATGGTTATAATTTAATTACAATTTAAAAACAAAGTATTTTAAGCTGAATGCCAATGTTTTATCATTCAGTACTATACTAAATGAAGCTTTAGCTCTTGACAGTGATTGCAAGTCAGATAATGATCAAGAAACGGCAAAATTTACCAATGTGATAATCCAGACTTTTACCAAAGGTGCTGGTGTAGAAACTGACAAAAATTTCAACAGAAGTGACAATGAGGTGCAGGGTAATCTAGATCACTTGCCGTGGAGAATACTTCACCATATGTAAAATAAGCCATTATATAAAGCATAATATATGATAGCATAGCAGTGTGGGTGATACCAATGTTTACCAAACATTTAGCACTTCTGTTAAAAAAAAAAACAAAACAAAAAAAAAAAACACTAAAGAAAATACAGCAGAAATAAAAATTCTTTGGTAGTCCAATTCCAGTATTTATTCATGTATTTAAACCAACTGCCGTGGATTTGTGTCACCGAACTGTAAAATTATTCTTCTCATTTCCTCACTGATGAGCAGATGAATATTTTACTTCAATCACAACTTCATGCATTTAAAAAGAAAAAGAATTGCATCAGATTTCATGCATTTAAAATGTGCTAAGTATCTAACAAACAAAAGCATTCTTGCCTTTTAATTGTATCAAGCTATAACAAGTTGCAAATGAAAAACTATATTGGTTAATATTTCTAGATGCCTATAACCATTTGAGTTCTAAATCAACGAGAAGAGATGTTTTGGAGAGCATAATTAAATTATTGAATTTGGTAAATAATATGAAAATGATCATTTGTTTTTTCATTTGATTTGTTGAATGCCTGAATGATATTGTTTGCTATACAAATAATAATAATAATAATAAAAAAAGCACCATATATATAAGTAGTTTTGGATGTCGTTCTCGGAATATCAATTAGCACTGCAGATCTAGATACAATAAAACAAAAGAACCGATTGGAAAGTCAAAGAAATAGAGATGCAGAGTTAGCCATACATACCTGGGTTCACTGGAGCAGTAAATCCGCCAAATGGATCACTTCCAAGAAAAGGATCTTCCTAAATATGCAAAGAGCAAAATGATTAGAATAAATACATCGTAACTAATGCAAACTCTTAAAACATTGTAAAGAATTCATGATTCAATGGAGAATCAAGTTACCAAACTCTACACTGATCAGCCATCATGACTGGTTCATTAAGGTTATAAACAACATGGCAACAATGTATAAATAAATACTCGGATATTTAACACAATAATATGCATGTGCAAATTTGACTTACCTTTAACCTTTTGCTTACGGGTGGGAGAGAATCAATCCCAAATGAAGAACCTCTCAAAAAGACAGATATTGGACATACCCTATTCCAAACAGTTCGATCCCTCTTTGCAGACATTGGAGTCCATGGACGCCAATATCTGGAAAGGGAGATTGAACTGTTTGGGATAGGATATGTCAAATACCTGTCTTTTTGAGAGGTTCTTTGTTTGGGATGGACGCTGTTCCACCCATTAGCAAAAGGTTCAAGAAGTTTACAACAAATTATCCTAAATAATTATCAAATAAGTTACACTATGAATAATAACAAAAACTACAAGATTTCCAAATTTTTTGCCAATTTATTTTTTCTGTCGACATTTTTAGAATTCAGGTTCATCTTTCTTTTGTCATTTTTAAAAATGTAAATTGAATTTATTAAGTTGTTGACTTAAAAAAAAATATATATTTTTAAATTTGTGATTCAAACAGTCTCCTTATTATGAGGTTCAATGACAACCTTTCTTGATCTTGTGCCCCATTCCAATCTTAAGGATAATATACCAGGCGCAGAATCAAAAGCTTGATGTTAGGTGTGTCCCAGTATAAATTAAAATCAATGGTCAAGTCAACATATTTATATTATAAATTTGTCGAAGGCCCAGACCACACAGCCAACCCTAGGGCTTACGGCAGTTTAATGTGTGGCCGGATATTATAAATTTGTAAAAGAAGTTGGTAATTGGAATTACACAAGTCGTGAGGCGATTGTGTTGATAACAGTGGTTGATGTTCAATGATGCGATGGAAAAGATAAGTGCAATAAAATTGCGTTACATTGTTTTAAGTTATATTTGTAAGTTATTTTTTATTAATTTTAAGTCAACAATTCAGTACTGAGATTCTTAAATGATAGTCAAGTGTATTTTTTGAAATATGTCATTTTTATCCCAAGCCCACAAAGAAGAATTGCGCAGTATTGCTAAGGAACTTGGTGAAAGTAAAAAATCCCGCACTCAGGAAATTGATTTTAAATAATGAAAATTATGAAGAAGATATGGTCTGAGGAATGTTAAAAATTTTTATTAATGACCGAAAACAGGAAGCTAAAAAGCAATTGGCTGAGAAAAATCATGAACATGAATTAGAATTCAAGAAGTTTGAGATGTCAGCAAATACTTTTAATTTTGAAACAGGAGTATTAAATGAAAAATTTCCCAAGCTGTTAATTGATTGGAAATCACAGATTCATAAGTTTGATCCATGAAGTGAAAATATTAGTTTGTATTTAGTCCATTTTGAACAGGTAATGAAACAAGTGCAGATGCCGGATTCATTATGGGTAGCCTGCTTAGTTAGTCAGTTACCAGGTGAAAACGTAGAGATGATTATGACTTATGAGGGAACCAGAAGAAAAGGCAGAAAAATATGATTATGTTAAAATATTGCTACTCAAAAAGTAGATTAAGTCCAGAGAAATTAAGACAACTGTTTTATTCTCATTTAAAAATAGGAGACAAATATTGGAGGGAATTTCACCATGAAATAGAGACATACTTTAGTGGATAGATTGCAGATTTGGAAGGATCTGAAAAGGATCTGATTATAGCAAATCAAATAAAATGAAGAGCTCAAACATGAAATTAGAGAACATTACTTTGATCAGTGGACAAAATAGAATGTGCCTATTTTATTGGCTGAGAAAATAGATGACTACATAGATATCAGAAATATATTAAAAAAGCAGACTGGATTTGGATCATTTAAATAAAGTAAAAATATACATTGGGTTACAAGAGAAAATTTTATTAAGAATGAACAAGATACAAATAAAAAATATGTTGATCAAAGTAAACCTGCAGGCCAAAATATGTGATATAACTGTCATGGAGAAGGTCATTTTGCTTGAGATTGTAAAAAAACCTAAAAGATAAAAATTTTGCACTTCATGCAAGAAAGAAGGACATGGTACAAAATAATGTCCAAAGAAATTTCATCCATTAGTGAATACAACTACGAGCGAAGTTATTTGTGTTAATGGCAGCAATAGAGACGCCCTTATAGGCACTGCTGATGTTTTAATGATGAAACACAATTTTGCTAAGAAAATGAATATTAGCTTTAGTAATGATGAATTCACATTGATCTGCGGTATTGAAGAATTACAAGAACCAGTTGGAAGAGCTACTGCAAGTGTAAAAATCAACAAAGTGCAATTAAAGAATGTACAGTTTTATGAGGTGTCGGATGGTACATTTGAGGGTCCTAACATTTTGATTAAGAACTATGTTATTGATTCGCCTGATTTAATAACGGTTAGAAAACAAGGAAAGTCCAAAATTGGTACATATAGATGAATCTGATTTTCAAGCAGATGGCATTGCTTAACGTGTAGTTCTTAAAATGGGTAAACCAGTTTCCATTATGCCTCATACAGTTCAATTAGTAACTTAATCACCAAGGATGAACATCAAAGTAGTTTAATTTCATGTAGCAGTTTTGATGATAAGCAACATGATGTGCATTAGGTCAGAAATGAAAGATCAAAAGCACAGATTGTTACTTCTAGTTATGAAAATTTACGATTGATAAAGGATGAAATCATTATATGAAGCATGTGGTCATCTGATTTAGTACAAGATAGTAATATTTATCTCGATACTGAAAACACAGGTTCAAAAATTTTTGCAGCTAAAGTTTCAAATAGGGAACCAATGTTTGTCCAATTATCACTCGTGCTCAACATCAACAATTATGTGACTTACTAAATGAATTTCGAATATATATTGCTATGAAACCAAACGAAATAAGATGTATTAATTCTGTGACTATGAATTTATTTGAAATGCCAGGAAATAAACCAGTCAATTCGAGATATTTCCCTCGAGAACTGTTGCTAACTTCTGATGATTATGGCATATGAACTGAGTTATGCGGAATGGCTAGTGAAAATATTGCAGCGCACACGATAAAATGAAATCAAACTATGATGCTCAAAGTGTTATGCATACAAATATTTAGGTTGTTGTTGTTGTATGACAGTTACTCGAACAGACTGAGTTTAGTACAAAGACACAAGTTTAGAGAACCACTTGTTATTGTTAAAGTATCAGACTCAATTCTTGTCCACTGATGTGGGTGTGGGTTCGAACTGTTGACGGCGATGAAGATAACGATGATGATAGCAGTCAATAAAATGTGAATAATGGACATCCAAAAAGGAAAAGAAAATTGCCTTTCTATCTTAAGGACTATGTATTTTAGAATTAGTCATCACAATGGATCGTATCGCATAATGGAGACTCCATTTTCCCTTGTTCTGAATCAGATCCATTATATATATATATATATAATGGATTCCACTCACTATAATAGTAAGTGAAATGAGCAAAATGGATGGGTTAATGGAATTCGGGAGGACATTTGTGCTGCTCTCTTAGAGGTTTTGAATCACTTTTTGTTTTGTAGAGAGTTTTTTTTTATTTATTTGCTTTACGGATAGTGTTTTTGATGAATTGAGTAGTAAAAGGTGTTTATGTATATCCCAGGCAACATTGCATAATTCGTTCTAGTTAGTTTTAAAATATACTTTTTACTTTTTGTGCTATTAGTGGAATCCTTAGAGTTTGTTATGTACTCCACTTTGAGAGCCACTGCTCAAAAGATTTTCCTTTTTTATTTTTAAATCATCAAGTTTCATCATCTTAATCTTCAACTTTGTTTTAAACTTTTAATACTTCCTTTTTGTTCCACTTTTTAATAAAGCTTACCCTTTTTTTAAATGCCTAAATAGTAGTAAGATTTGAAATTTAAAAAAAAAAAATGATATAAATCCTGGACTGCTTCTATCAATTCACTGCGTAAGATTTTAACCCTCAGTTAACACACTAAAATATTACGATACTGTATAAAATGCCAGTTAAAAGAAAAATAAGCCCTTTAAATAATAAAAAAATTGCTAGCAAATTTAAAATGATATTATAATCAGTTCTTTTCTATCATTTTTGTTAAATTAAAATTTTTAATATATGTGTATGACTGCAAGTTAATCAATTTAAATATACAGTGTAATAAAGTAAATAACATTTCATCTTTAAATATCTAGTTATATGAGAAATACAAGCAAAATCACAATTAATTTATTCTTTTAATAGTCTTAAATTTATACATAAATTTCAGACTTTCTGAATTCTCTACAAATTCAACAAAAGCAACAAAATTATAAATTAAATCACCAAATCTTATCACTGAAATTAAATAAAAAGTCACTAACAAAATTTAATAATTTTCTTTTTTAGTTATATCAAATTTAAACCCATATATTTTCTATAAAAAGAAAGAGACTCAACAATTTTCTTTATATATTAACTCACATATTAAAGAACATTTCTCTCTCTCTCTCTCTTGCACACATACACACGCACGCACACAAAATAATTTCCAATCAGTAGTGGTATTTTTTTAACCAGAATTTTTCAATTCTTCACACTTTAAAAACAAGTAAAAATAAAAATTTAAGGATATTTTGTAATCAACATAATCTATCCAATAACTGTGTAAAGTTTTGCGACTATAGCTGGAAATAAAGGTACATTAAAATAAGTTTTCCAAATAATATTGCTTCTTACCAAAGTTGATATGGCATTTCAACTAAATTTTAAACTCATGTGTTCTCAATATTAAAATAGGTAGGAAGTTCAAATTTTCAGAGTTCTAATTGATAAACTTTCACGGCAACTTTAATTAAAATCTGAGTCAGGTTTAATTTTTGAAAACAATTGGATGATTTGACATGTACCATAATTTAGTAAAAAAAAAAAAAATCTGTTTTAGAATATTGAAAACTGAACTATCTCAGAACATTATCAGTTTTCATTAAAGATGAATTTCAATTTGTAAAGTATATAATAAATATGAACATATTTTCTACTTTGTAAAAGCATAATGAGTTAGAACAATCACCACATTAAATAGAAAAGCACTCATAATAATATAGAAAACTTTTGACAGAGACAATTTTATAATAGAATTTACAAATGAAAATTTATTGGCTAATCACAACTCTAATATGGTAAAAGATATGCTGCTAAATTATAATAAATTCATCTAATTATAAATAATTTATTTTGATTAAAAAAAAACTAACCTTGTTATTTGTTTGTGCAGCAGTGACATTAAAAACATTGTCAAAAGGATCACCACCAAATGGATCGCCAGTTGCAGTTAATGGGCTATCTTTAAATGGATCTGAAAAAGTAAATCCAATCAATTAAATTATAAATATTTGGAGTGCAAGCCCAGACTCCACTTTCTCAGACATTTACATTCCAAATGGTTTAGGTCTATTGCTATTTTAATCAGCAGCAGAATACGAAAAAAAAATATTAGCTTTCATACAAGCTATTTTTCAAGAAATTTTGTGAACACACACACACACATATATATAAGAAGTCAATAGGTCAGTCACGTCGATGAATTGAATCATTTGGCTAATAATACCCTTTACATCCATAAGGTAATTCAAACTACCATTTTACACAATTGAATATTAGTATCATCATCATTGCTATAGATATACTAAATTTCAAATAATTTAAGTTCTAATCTTGAAAATTACCAAAAACTCATATTTAGTTCTACTTTTTACATAAGGTATCCACATATATGATTTCATAGGATTACAAATATTCAGTCATGGGGTTTTGTGTTCATACATACAATCAAAGACGTGCATGCGTGCACACATGCAGGCATGCATACAGACACACATTACATATGAATGGATATTGTTTGAAATGTATTTAGGTTTTGAAATGTGCTTGTTCATCAAAGTTTTCAATTTGAAAATTTTCGGCCAAAACAAAATTTTTTTCTGCGCAGCAGTAGGAGAAAGTAAAAATTGCAATATATCTTTTTAAATAATAAAAGGCAATGTCTGTGCATCTGTTTTATACACTATAGGCTCAGTGACTGTGAAAGGTGACACATGAAAACCGATTTTTAAAATTTGAATTATTTTTTTTTTATTTAATGTTTTATGCGTTTTCGACTGTCCGTTTTTTTTATCCTTTTTACTCCACCATCCAGACGTCATAGAAAAAAACAAATTACACGACCGGAAAGAGCAGACAATTGCGAGTAAAAATATATCAATTTCAAATCTTAGGGACAAATTCTAATATTTTTTAAAGATTTTAAAACAAAAGTCACTTTCGGCTCAAAAAAACGAACTTTCGTTTTTAAAACCCCGTGTCGGGAAAAATACGGACAATTTCAAGTATTAATTTACATTTTTAGAAAGCTCAAACATCAGGCATTCTTACAAGCCCAATCTGGTCAAGAAATATGAAAAAATTGCCGCAGAATCCGGATTTTAAGGAAGTCGTGATTTTCAATTTCTCGGTAAAAAGGCCAAAGGAGTTCGATTTTTCATCCACATGCATGCGCAGACGCACGGTGTTGCTATGGAAATGGTTTTTGGCCTAGCAGATGTTTGGTGGTACCTTGCAAATGTCATCAGTGATTGCTTTTCATACGTTTTTTGGCCTAGGGACAATTAAAAACCGAATAAGTGTTTGCTTTTTGTATGGTTTTAGGCCTAGGGACAATTAAAAACCAAATTAGTGTTTGCTTTATATAAGGTTTTTAGCTCATTATGCTGGATTGAATTGTGGCGCTGTATTGTTTACATCGGTAGGTGGTTGGGCCCACAATGAAAAAACTTAAATACTGAAGAAATAAAAAAATAAATAAGAAAGTTATGGAGATTGTCGAGGTGCCTTAAAATTTCATTATTACTTTTAACGTCATTAAACTAAACCAAACTTTGTTAACTCCACGGGGTTGAGGGAGCAGTAGCCCAGTGGTTAGTGCACGGGAATTGCATTCGGTGGGCCCAGGTTCAATTCCCACCACTGCCAAAACTGCCACTGTGTTCACGGGGAGTACGATCACGTTAAATATGTGGGTTAATAAGTAATTCCAAGAGGTTGGTGGTAGGGGAAGGAGGTTTTGGTCCCTGTGGATGTCTCCCCCACTGGGTTCCGGTCTACATTGGATGGCACTTCCTGGCCATCCAAATAGTTACCTTACACCTTTCTGGTAGGTTGGATGGTCTGGGTCTCAACAACAACTCCGGGGTTATAGCACCAGAGAGTTTGCCACAGTCAGAATTTTCAAGGGTAGCGAACAGTCTGGTCGCCGAAGGCCGCTAGTTACATAATAAAAGAGGATGTCTGTGTGTGTGCATGCGTGCGGTCTGTAGTGGGAAATCTAAGAATTGTATAGAGTTTTTCAAAAACATGTTTTAAAATTTGGGTTTTCTGAAGAATTGATCTTGTTCAAAATAAGCAGGGTTTTTAGCATTTACAGATTGTAATAATCATTCAAAATTTCTTTCCAATAATTCCACTCCTGCGATACCTTCAGTATCGCACGCATATCAATATCATTTCAAAAACTTCAAGGATGCTTGACATCCTTGAAGTAATTTTGTATTAAAAACTCAAAATTGTGTGTGAGGAAAACTACCAAGCATTTAGGGTTGAGTAAAGTTATTTTGAAAATGTAATACGTAAGTTACAATTATTTTGCAAATAAATAACATCAGTTGTTATGAAAAAAAAAATGGAGTAATTGGATATTAGTTACAAGTTACAGTTAAATTTTTTAATAAGTTACTTTGCACTATTTTCAACACAACATTAAATTAACCTAATTTTTTAAATCCAATAGAATTATAGGGTTTTATTAAATTTTTAAAATTAAAGTTATATATTTGAGTTTCACAGATTTAGAGTACAGTGACATCGACATTTAACTCTTTACAGATGGTGGCATTCCAGAACTGCTGTAGCCGAAAGGACAGAGCATTTCGCTTACGAACTGTTCCAAAGGAAGGCACATTTTTCGTTCTAAGTCTAACTCAAAAAAAAAAAAAAAATTCACCCATTCAACACAGTATTCTTCTTTTTTCAGAAATAAAGGAAATATTTATTTTCAATTAGATGTATACATTCCACAGATGTATACATTCCCCCTGTTCGTGCTACTTGCACAACCCCTTTCAGGAAGCTTCGCCTCCTATTCGCTGCACTCACTTCATATCTATCTTTCCTAAAAATTTTACTTTCAAAAATCTCTTTTCTATACCTGCCTATTTTCCGCAGAAGGAAAAAGCAGGGATTTTTTTTAGGACAGGGAATCCAAAAACTGAATTCCTTGATCATGACCTCGCTTCGCGAGCTATTTCATGCCAAACTAAAGTTTAAATGGATAAACGGTTTATTTCATCGTGTTACTCTATTATGTCTTCATAAATGTACCAAATTTCATATTTTTGTATGCTATAGTCTTTACGGTATGAGACAGAGAAATCGATAGATGTGCCGATATGAAAAAAAAAAGTTCACTTCAGAAGTGCATAAAAAGTAAAATATCTCAAAAACCACATCGAAATTAAAAAGAGGGGCTCAGTCTTGCAAAAATTCACCCATGCTGCCTGCAAAAATTCATAGTCTTGCTATTGTTAGTCTATCCAGGACGTGAATTCACAGACACAAATATTTTGTCTCTAACTTTAACATTAAATATTTCTTAAACTACAATATATATCAAAAAGCAGTTTATTTCAGCATATTCCCCAAAGCTTTTTCTACAAGTGTACCAAATGTTATATTTTTATATGCAATAGTTTTTGCGGTACGAAGCAAAGAATCTCGATGAGAAATTTGTCAAACAGCGTCAGCTACTTTTTTTTAATAGAGATATATTAAAAATGATTAATTAACTTGATTAAAATGGTTATTTGTTACACAGGAAAAATATCCAAATGATCGTACTCAATACTTTATATAGCTAATAGAGATTAAGTACAATTTTTAAGAAGAAAATAATCTTGTTACTAATTAATATGCCTTTTACGTATACTGTATTTCAAAACATGGATTCACGCACAGACCAACATTACAATCTTTGCATTCATAAAAACTGTCCGTGTGCTCATCAGAAATACCAAAGTTCCACGAATCTTTACTATCTGTATTGCTTTCATAACTATCCTGTTCAATTACCATGCAAGTATATTCTTCCTAAAAAACATCTAAAAAACATCTCGACCCATCCATTCTCTTATTCGAAATAACCTAATAAATTCACTACCGCACATTCCTCTAAAACCCAAATTGAAAGGAAATACTCTCTTACGTTCCAATAATTCACCAATGCAATCATTAAACTAAAATCAAAATGAGAACCCATACTCAATTATAACATAGCAGAGTCTGCGAGAAATGATCTGTTTGTTTATATTACAAAACCACGTTTCATTGTTCTAGATGAAGTGATGATTCATAAGGACCCTCCCTATACCAAGGTCAAGTATTAGCAAAATAAGTTGTAAATGTTAGAATGGACATTTAGCATTATCTAGTATTAAAATAAATTAAGAAAAAACGTTCCATATAAAAAACGTGCATTGGTATCTATCGTCATTTAGGGTAAATTTCTTTTGAATGCGAATGTGTGAGTATCGTCTTTGAATGCAGTTTCACAATCGATTGTGTCTGCCTTCCATAAAGGATTAACATACACTTTAAAATAATTTTCAAACCAATGGAATTTTAAGTTTGAGATGATATATCTAATAGAAATTAAAATTTCAAAATCTTTTATGTAACCAAATTTGAATAGAATTTTTAAATTTTATCACCAATCAAATGTTTGGTTTAAAAATGGAGAAATGCTTTGCTTTTGTTTTTTCTGAGTCAGGTATTTTGATTTGATTGCATCAGCTAACAAAATAAGTGCAGAATAATATACACCAAATACATTTATGAATTATTAATAAGTTAACAGTTCTATTAAAATTTTAAAGATAAAATGAAAAATGATAATTTAAAGATAAAATGCAAAAATTAAAAGTTTATAATTTGTGAATAAAAAGCTTGGAGTAATGGAGTTGACTGAGTGTATGGAAAAGTATTGAAAGGTAATAAGTACTTTTTGCTTTCCGAGTCACCATTCACATTTCACTTACTGCTTTTGATCATGGACAAAGTAACAGTTGCAGGTAATGCAACTGTTTTTACTCAGTACAATCAATACATTAGAAAATTAGAAACAAAAATACCATTTTTACCTGCTTTGAAAGGGTCTTCACCAGCAAATGGATCATTGTCAAATCCATTTACTTTATTTTCGAAAGGATCTTTACTTTTGAAAGGATCTTCCTGTAACCAGAAGGTAATATGTTTAAATTAGTTATAATTTCAAAATGTATAAATTGTTATGCATTTCATTAAAACTTTCAATAGCTACAGAGTCTCAAATTTCCCCTAAAACCAAAAACAATTAAATTGCCATATTTAGGGAGAAAGATTTTAACTGAGCAAGGGCTAGAGGTAACAATATTGTCCAGAAAGACACCTTTCATAGAGGACTAACTGCATCTTTAAAATATTATATCCTAGAAATCATTACAATCTTATGAAATTTAACAAAATTAAAAACACAGTAATCGCTAAAGCTCAGAAAATTAATAACATTATAGATAATTGTAAGATTGCACTAACTCCAAAAGGGAGAAAAATTAAAGAAAGAAAAGTAGAAGATTTTCATATTTGTATTACTTTATATTAGCATTAATAACCAGTATAGCCTAGGATAGTACTGAGATAAAATTAACACAGTACAAAATCTTAAATATTTTTAGCCACAAACCTCAATATTGTTATACCTTCCATTTAAGCTTAATTGAAACCAAGAAACCAGTGAAAAAAGGATGTAAATCTGTTGAGCTGTTTTAAAGTTATAAGTGGTCATTACAGACCAACAGAGAGAATTAATTTAATTGTTGTTAATCTGGGGCTAAGAATAGGAAGATAAAGCTTATATCAAGCATTCCTTGGACTCAGCTGAATTAGATGGGGTATTTCAGAAGATATTTAGCTTGAAAGTGTATTTTGGAATTTTCACATTTATACATTAAAAGGGTACAAAACTAGAAATATTTTTAGCCATAAAACAGCTCCTTATAAGCTTAACAAACTAGTGAAAACAGTTGAATTGTTATCAAATTAAGGTCAGGAAAGACAGACAGAAACATGTTTTAATTCTTTTTATTATGCAGTTCGATTTGATGTAGGGTGATAAAACTTATATTAGATTACTTTTTGGGCTCAGGCTCGTTGCTTAAAAAATGTCATCAAAATTCATAGTACAGTTCAGGAGATACTCAACATGTGTACTGAAATTCTTTCTTTTATACATTAGATTTAGTGTCAGTGCTTGCAAATGCAAGAACCACTAATTTACCTGGAAATCAGCAACTGGTGCAACTGGAGAAGTTTCAATCTCCTCAGCAATAGCTTTCGGAACCTAATAAAAAATTAAACAAAGAGAAAAATGATCGAAAACGAATTTTACACGCAAAGAAGTAAAGAAACACATTTTTTTCTGAATTTACACATTTTGAATACATCATTCAATTAATATATTAGTTCTAATAGAAAGAATACAATTTATACTTTCTGACAAAAATATAAATTCTATTATTATTTCAATGCTAAGTTAATTTCTGTAGATGCATGGACCAAAGACCATCTTACATGATAAAGGAAAATGTGTGTACCAGGGTGAGTAAACTTTCCTTAAAAAAATTTCAAGCACTTTCAAGGGCTTTCAAGTACAATGAAATTACTTTTCAAAAACATAATTTTTTCCATATTACAAAGTTGTATAAGTTTCTGGGAGAAAAAATAATAGCAAAAACTAACATTATTGTTTAATGTTGAAGCCGCTGAGGAAATTTTTGGGAAAAAAAATGTTGTTTAGGAAAATTTCAGAGACAGCGTAACTGCTAGGGAAATTTCTAGAGAAAGCAGAACTTCTCAGAAAAACCCCAATGATGTGAATCTGCAGAACACTTTCAACCCTGCCTATTTCAAGCACTTTCAAGAAACTTAACCAAGAAAATGGGAATTTTCAAGTACCTTCAAGGCCTTGAAAATGTTAATCTAAAATTTAACCAAGAAAATGGTAATTTTTAAGTACTTTCCCAATTTTCAAGCACCTATATGCACCCTGGTGTATGTCTGTGCAGACTGTAGCATGGAAATCTAAGCATCATAGGCCATAAATGTGGTATACATGCACTTCAGGATCCGAAAAAGTGCACCTCAGTCTTATTTTCTAAAAGTTCAAATTCATTTTTTAATTATTTCATGTTTTAGTCCAATTTACAATGATTTTGATTGATATTTCACACAAATTGATTCATTAGCGATGGAACATATTATCAGAGTTTCCATCTTGACACCATCCGAAATATCGAAAAATTCTCTTTCAAACAAACTTTGAATGGAATCCACATGATTAATAGATGAATTTTCATGAATTTTTAAAAGACATATATTTTTTGTGTGTTTTAAACCTCTTCGATTTCTATATTATGATATACCGAGATTTTTTTATCCTACCTGGGTTAGGACTCGTACCATCATCTACCGGCATAAGGATTTTTTTTACGAGACGATTTGGAACATGAATGTATTATGTAAGTAGCAGGCACTGATTTAATTATTAATAAGTCGTGGCTGCTTATTTAGGATGCATTATTTAAGTAGTGGGTGCTTATTTAATTTACTTTTAAATAGTGGCTGCTTATTTAATTTATTTTTAAATAGCGGCTGCTTATTTATGTAGTGAATATTTATTTTATTATTTCTTTCTAAGTAGTGGCTGCTTATTTTCATACCAGATTTCAGTTTTGTGATTGAAGAGGAGGTATTACACATTATTTAAGTCCAGCCACACAGAAAGCTACCATTAGCCTATGGGTTGGTCGTGTGGTCTGGGTTTTCTACATTATTTAAGTAGAGGGTGCTTATCTAATTATTTATAGTGGTCACTTATTTAAGTAGAGAGTGCTTTTTTCACTATAAGAAGTGGCTACTTATTTATGACGGTTTTTGTTTTGTGATCTGGGGTGGGGGGGTGGGGTATCATGTTCATTGTGCCGATGCAAATGGATTGCATGCAATTTTCACCATTATTTATACAAATAAAATTTATTTATTGTGTTATTTTATAACTATTCTGCTTTAACTCCCAAGCAACACTAGGTACATTTTCTAGTATCACATAAGTACCATATCTATCATGCTATTTTTCTTAAGAGTAACCTTTAAAGTTATATATACTTTTAACGCTATAACCTTCAAAGTTTAAGGGAACCAAGACATCAAAATTGACTTCTTTAACAACAATAGAGCTTGAACATAGACAAAGCTTTTTTAAATGTAGAACATGAGCATGAAAAGTTTTTAGAATCGACATAACACAGTGCTCAATCCATTATTTTTGAAGATATTATTGAAAATAACAATGCAGAGATATGTACAAAGCAATAATTAAGTAAAAGGTTCTATAGAAACTTCTCTTTACACATTGTTAAAATGTCTAACAATATTTATAAGTTGTTTTAATATTAATTTATAGCTATTTTAAACATGAACCTTGTTTTGTTTGTCCTGAGTGAGTTTGATCGAGGTTTGGAAAACTGCAGATTAGACTCGAAGGCCAGGTACGAACGAACCTATGTAAACCAGTAGTTAACAAATGAGCAATATCAACAAAGTTTGGGGAAAATTTAACTTCAGTCATCATTGTGGGAAACTGCATTTATTTTGAGAACTAACCAAACTGCATGGCATTGAAGGTGACACTGTACTAGCCAAGAAGATAACTTAATATTGCCTTATCATTCTGTAAAAAGAGGGGGAGATGGTATCTTCCCATGAAACATTTGTCTTTTCAGTTTTCATTTTTTGATGTAGCATCTAACCAGTTCATATCATTAGCTAAAATATAAGTGGACAGTGAAAAGAATTAAATGATTGTTGTGTGAGCAGCACTGTGATTTTGCTCTTAGTACAACTGCTTTGAACATTGTGGTGAACTGTCAAACATTTATGAGAAGGAACATTGAAATGTTCACCAATTCGAGAATATCCTATTTAGTGAGTTCTGTAGGAGAAGGCAGATCACCCACACTTACTTCGATCACTTGTTGCAGAGTTATGGTTGCATGCTTTAATTGAAACCAGTGGATTTTTCAAATATAATTTCACAAAGAAAGTGTTCAAATTATGACTGTGCACAAGAATACCTCAATTAATATCAGAAAATCAGATAATTTTTTGGGGGTATTTTTACTCTTTTCCTAAAATTTGAAGAGCAATTTTTAAAGTAGGAACTATTTAAAAATAAATAAATAAAATGTAAGATATTATAAAACATTATCTTATATTTTTGTAAAAACTACAACACTTATTTTAAAAAGTTATAATAAAAAGTCTACAGACATTTTCTTTGTTTTTCTGAAGTGATTGCAGTTTTTTTTAATAGTGATAAAAGTTTGCTTTGTCTCTGATATTACAATACCCTTCTACTTTTGTTTTATGCTGTTTCATTATCAGATTTTTTTATATACATATATTTTATTTATAAATAATATTTTTCTCACTATATTTATCAATAAATAATATTTATTCTGCTTGAAACATATGAAAAATAGTATAAATAAATTTTATTGATAAACAGCAACTGTACATTGCATATACATTACTTTGAAACAAAAATGTATCGCATAAGGGTGTTAAACGAGAACAATTTCTCACCTTTAATTTTAGTGATGAAAATCTTAATGCATATTTTTACACACTGGTAAAATTTTGAAGAGTGATCATACATTTTGATGGGTGCCAGATGCATAATTATGCATTCTAGCAAAGTCTACTAGAATTTATAAAAAATCTAACATGTTTTCAATTATATACATTTAAATAGGGAAAACTTACAGTAGGTGAAAAATTAGCAGTATCACTGTCTTGAAGAGGAGGAAACCCATTCAATGTAAAGTCAGAAACACCACGGAAATCACCAAAAGAAATTGCATTATCCATTTCCTTAATGGCATCACTCATTAGCCTGTGCTGCTCTTGTAGTTGATCAATTTTTATTTTCATCTATAAAAATTTTAAATCAAAACTTTTAGATACAGAATTACATAAAGACACTAACTAGGCAACTAAAGAATGAAACGATACATGAAACTAATAATAAGAATTAATCTATTTTATAAATATTTAGTTAGTAGTTTTCTTATTATACAATAAAGGAAAATGCCGCTCTGTGTGTGTGTTTGTCTGGGCAGTTGGTAGCAGAAAATCTAAGCATTGTACAGCCATGAAATTTAGTACACAGGCACTTCAGGACCCAAAAAAGGGCACCTCAGTCAACAAAAATCAATTTCCTGAAGCCATTTGTTCATTAATTACAAACTTTTTAAGCTAGCAAACTTAAACATTTTTTGAATCAGCAGACAGCTTTTTCATTGAAGTCTGGACCACTGCTGTTCTTTGATCTTGCATATCATCTTTACCATCCAGGGTCATTTGTAGGCGACCTGTGTATGTGATTAAAGCTCTCTCCGAAAGAAAGGATCCCATGAAGACATTTTAAGCCATGATTAATATCTCTTTTATTTTTTTCCTTTGGACATATGTGGACAAAGTGTGTGTAATGTGGTTAAACTTATTTCACATTTTGTGGGATTTAGATTCAAACTGAGGTGGATTAAAACTGATTTGAAAAGTGAATGTTCTTTTTTAAGTTTTGTGCTTTAATTGGAAATATAAAAATTGTGCTGTTTGTGAAAGACATGGTTAATATATAAATTAGTCTAATTGCACTAAGATTGTAGAAATTAAAATTAGGTTTGTCAGTAGATTTTAACATACAAGACTGTACAAGTGACAGGTTTCGGTTTTGTAATTTGAGAAGGGGGGGGGGGGGGGGAGGAGGATTCATATCATGTCCATTGTGCCGAAGTGCATGGATTGCATGTAATTTTCACTATTATTTATATGAACAAAACTTATTCATTTTGTTATTTTATATAATTACCCTGCTTTAATACCTGGATAATACTGGGTACATTTTCTTCTTCTAATACAATAAAGGAAGATGTCTGTCTGCATGTGCAGTCTGTAGCATAAAATCTAAGCATCATACAATCATGAAATTTGGTATACATGTACTTCTTGATATACACAGGCGCACCTCAACGTTATTTGTTTTACTTTGAATTAGTTTTTAGTTTTTTATGTTATAGGGTGATATTCACGTAAATCAACTCCTTAGCGAGCTAAAATATTACCATGGAGTTTTTGTCTTGACACCATTGGAAAGATTGAAAAATCCTCTTTCAAACAAATTTTAAATGGAGTCCAAACGATAAATAGACAAATTTTAGTGAATTTCTAAAAAATATATACATTTCATGAATTTTAAACTTCTCTGATTTTTATATTACAATATACTAAAATTGATGTACCATCTAATGTTCATTTTTTTCAGCAACTCTTAAATATATCACCAATTACTTTAGAAAATAAAAAAAAATTCATAAACCCACCCATTGATTAATTATAACTTTTATCTGAAGCATGTATAAGATTTTTTGAATGAACCTAGCGGGTAGCGGGCCCCACTGCAAAAGTTCCACTCCCACGTATGCAGAAAGAAGATTTCCTACCACCTGTCTTTGGTATGGGGTCGAGAGCTGACGGTCTTGAAGCATAGATCTAGAACGCTATAGAAAGGTAATTTATTTATTATTCAAGCTGCACAGCTCACCCAAAAGATGTAGAGCAATGTGTGGCAGATGTAAGTTATCTGCTGAAACACACATCATCTACTTAAAGATTTATTTGGATTGCGAACTGTAAGTAGAATCGAAAATATTGATGTACCCAGTGCTGGAACAAAGACGTCCTACGTATCTGAGCAATGGGCTAAGGTGTGATTAGGTGCTTATTTAGGGCAAGCATGTACTTGTGTGTATTTTGCAATTTAAGAGTGTGCTCACATAGTAGGTGACTAGGCCTTTCAAAACATTTAATTAATCACTGCTTTAAATCTTGGACAATGCAGTTTTTAATAGATAATAAAGAAGCATGCATGTGTATGTGGTCTGTAGCAGAAAATCAAAGCTTCATACAGTTATGAAATTTGGTACACAGGTACTTCTTGGTGTACACAGGTGCAACTCGGCAATATTTTTTAAAAGGTTTTTTAGTTATTTTATATTTTAGCATGATTTTGAGCAATATTAATCATCATTTTCACACAAATTGGTTCTTTAGTGACCAAAAATATTATCAGAGTTTTCATCTTCACACCATTGAAAAGATCAAAGAATGTTCTTTCCAATGATGATTGCCAGTTTTACATGGAAGCTTTTTGCCAGTTTTACATGGAAGTAAAACATACAACACATCGCCTAGTTGGCTCTTTTTTGCAGGGTGTGAGAGGTATATATTCTGCAAAGTGTCTCCCTGTAAGATGAAGAGGATGATGATCATAACTTTGGCTTCATGATTTTACAGCTATGGTGGTAGAATCACAGTATTTTTGTATTATTTCTTAAATGATTTCAATTCTAAAGTCAATAAATGTTATATTTCTGGATGTTACCTTTCTCTGTAGAATATAAAGCATTGAAGGCAATTTGATCAAACAAGTGCCTGAATATTTTTTTATAATAAACCTTCATCCTTTTCTGCACTGTATCGTAATATGGTAAATTTTGATCTGCTCTATCTACACCTCCCATTGATAAATTGTAATCAATTACAAATTTTGGTTTTTTACCATCATTTTCTTTATTATAAACATTACCCATTTCAATATTGTGGAACAAATGAACATCTTTTTTATCTTTCCATTTCATTGCTACTTGTTTTCCTCATTGAAAACCAATAATTTCACCTTTTTTGAGTCTTGTTGTTTTGATTTCCTTTGGAACACTTTTGCGGTTTACACGAACTGTGCCAGTTTGAGTCAGTTTGAAGTGATATTAGAGACATATAAAAATTATCAGCTGTTAGGCAATAGCCTTTGTTGAGCAAAGGTTGTAACAAACTTAGAACAATTTGAGCTGTAGTAAGACTTTCCTTCTTGAATTGTGGGTTTAGAATCATTCCCTTTCCGACATATAAAATATAACTCCATATATATCCTGTCTCTGATTCACAGAGTATATAGAATTTTAGCCCGAATCTAGCTCTCTTTAGAGGCAAATATTGTTTCCAAGAAAGCTTGCCTTTATGTAGCATCAGACTTTCATCAATGCTAATATCACGTTCAGGAGTATATGTTTGAAATATTTTCAAAAGGGAACTATAAATAGGCCATGTTTTCTAAGTTTCCAGCAAGGATGCTTTTTTTCATCAACTGCTTCATTATCAGAAAAATGCAGGAATTTGTTGATCAAAGAAAATCTCTGTTCCGACATAAATTTGGCGAAAAAAGGCATGCTCAACATTTTCTTTTTTGACCAGTACCATGACACTTTAGGCTTCGGAGCAAATACTTTGGAGCAAAAGAAGAGTTAAATAAATCCATATTTCAGAAACAGTTAATGGCTTCCATTTGTACACTCTGGATCTAACTTTCAGCAAACTTATATATTTTTTTCAAATATTGTTCTGTATATTTATTTGTTTGCTCTACAATAGTGTTTATCAAAGAACTATACATAAATAATTGGAAAAAAATTCAAAGAATTATCAGGTTCACCTACGTAAAAATTTATTCCAGGATTTCCATCAAATCGAAAAACATAGAGCTGGTGTTGTATTTGATATTTTACACCATAAACGTGACGATTCTAAATAGGCTTCTGTCTCCTCAGAATCCGTGCTTTAAAAACTTGTTTCAGATTCAGAATAACTTTCAAAATCCGAAATATTTACAAGTTCTTCCTCTGAATCACAAGAATCATGAGTTAACTTATGCTTTGCTGAAATAAGATTGAAAGCATTTGAGGCTGACATTGCTTTGAATGTGAAATCGTAATAAAACTACGTTTACTTTACGTGCGTTTACGAAATACTGTCTTGGATAAAATTTAGTTTGTAGGAATACTACTGCCATCTAGTGGAAAAGATTGTAAACACAGTTAATATCTCATAAAAAATCATATGATGTGTTATTTTGGCCAAACACACAGGAGTCTCCGCTATCAAAGTGCATGACAAGTCTAACTTGTCAACCACACTTATTGGTAATGCAATGCACGACGAGTTGAACTTGTCAACAACGTTTAAAGGGTTAAAGTAAAATTTTCCAAAAAAATTTTGAACAGTAATATTAAAAATAAATGAGAAATCCAAATCTATGAATGTACCCCAATCTTCCCTGCATATATATTACACATAAAGTAAAACTTACTTGACTAATTTGAAGAATGGTGGTTTGTAATGAACTAGTTAAGGCATCTAATTGACTTTTACCGGCACTTATTTGAGTTTCAAGCTTTGATTCTTCTTGTCTTAATTCACTTAGCTCCTGACGTTTAATATTCAGCTCCTGCTCTTGAGCCTACAAAATTAGATATTAAAAGCATGGTAAACATGTAAAATAGGAAAATAAAAAGATTTAAAATGCTGAATTTTGTTTTTGTTTATTTTAGATATTGATTCTAACTACAATTTGGAACTCTATAAAAGAGTCTATTGTTTCAACAATCGGTAATAATGGATTTTAATTACAGGGCATTATTTAAGCATCTTTAATAAAATAAAAAATATGAAAAAAGTAGGTTTAATGCATTATGAAAATTTACATAATATAATATCATTTGATTTTTACATTGTTTTAGAAATCTCAAGGAATGCTAATACAAATTTTTGATATTATTGACAAAAAAATTCTATAAATTTTAGTAAAACTGACATATTTTGATATCTTGCTGATTTAAAAATATTTTATGTAAATGATCACAAGTAAGAAAGGGTGAGTTTTTCATGAGTATATTAGAGACTTTAATAAATGAATCATAAAAAACTGAAGAAAGTTTTTTTGATCAGAAGAGCATCAGGCAGTTATGGATATAATTGTACACTGAAATGAAATAAATGTTATACAAAAAAGCCCTGAAATTTTTCAAGTACACCCTGATTATGGGTGTTATTATTATAATCAGGGTTGGATTTCTATCAGAACAGCGGAAAAAAACTACAAGAAACAGGAACTGGAAAATATGAAACACTGACTTTCTTACGATGGGAAAATTTTCGTGGTTTGCTTGTCACTCTTAGATGAGAGACAAGGTTCCTATTTTTATTGTAATTTCAGAATTGGGATATCTGTAAGATAATTAAGCCCTTTGATACAAATTTAAAAGGTCCTTAAAAATCAAAATCTGGAATTAAGCAGTATTTAAGGATTTTTAAGGACCACAAACACCCTATACCAGTATGAAAATAGCATGCTCTAATTTTGAAACACAATCATAGTTTATTTCATTTTAAATGTAAAATCAACTTTAGATCTTTTCTATACATGTTGCAAACCATACAACAAATACATACTTAAAGCAAATATTATTAAAAATATTCAAATTTAGTACACTTGATGACTTTTTGCATTAATTTTAAATATGAGAATATGATTCAAATTTTAAAATACATATTAAAAAAGAATTTTAGTATCAATATTTTACTATAATGCCAAAATTTTTATAGATTATAAATTATTTGCCATTTACCTACCTATCCCAGATAGTAATTGACTCATTTCAGATGTTTTTTAAAATCTCAGATAAATTTCTTTTCAAATATTAGATATATTTAAATGATGATATAAGATTGAGAACTTCCTATAACAACTTTTTGGTACAAAGAACACTTGGATATAATGAAAATGCTTTTAAAAATAGAAATACGTTTTGGTAGTTTTTCAAGTATTATGTTATGTAATGAACACTGACCATGCTAAAAAAATTGAACAATAGTGAACCATCTGAAGCAATATATTTTAAAATAAGCAAAAAATGTATAGGAAAAAATAAAATTATTTTACTTTCAATGCTCATGTATACTTTGATATAGATACTGAAAAACATAACTGGCTATTATTGAACAAATATGATAATAAAATCAATCTATAAAAACATCATAATAAATATATTTCACAAACTGTTACCAATTGAAACCAAATATTGCCTTTGACTTGTATGATTCAAAGCAAATTTTTCAGGGGTGAAAAATGGTTTCAGTAGTATTACAGTGTTATTCAATAGTTTTCACAATCTGTCTCTAAATTACACCATTATTGAATAGTATGGTATTCAGCATTAAACATCTATCAGTTACGATTCAATAAGTTGGACAACAGTTAGAAAAAAAAAAATAAATAACTCAATTTTGAATGAAATTAACTGATTAAAATTAAAATTAATTTCAATTGCACAGTATATATAAGAAATTTTAAAATTTAATTACTATTCTGACAGAGTCTAGTTCCATTAAATTCTTGGAATCTTTATAACAATTTTGACATAATTGCAGAACTCAGGAAGTATTATTTCATAAATTACAATAACTTTGATAAATCCTCAAATCCTGGGATTTTGGGATAAATCTTTTAGGGCTTCCAATTTGAAAGAATTAAAGTTGGATTGAGTACAACAGAAATTTTTTAGCAACACATACCTCAAGTTCTAATTCCTGATCTTGTTTTTGCTTTTTCATAGCATCAATCTAAAAAATAGAACATATTAGTATTTTTGTAAAAATATTGTATTATGTCATAATTACTAACATATGAAAAAAAAAAAAAAAAACAAAAAAAAAAACAAAAAAAAAAAAAAAAAAAAAAACATTGCATAAATATAATTTTCATTAGTAGTTTATAAATAGCAATTCACTAGAAAAAAATTTAATGTGAAACTTTCTCAACAGACTCACACTTTTCCTTTGTGTTAATTTATCTATAAAGTAAGTTTAAATTTTTTCCACAAAAAACATCTATACTTGATTCAACACATCAATTTTGTAAATTTTTAATAATCTCATTTTCTATTTGACATATTATTAAATATCAACTTGCCTAAATTCCAAAAATCTAAAGTATCTGAGGATGGGTTATCATAAATTAATAAGGGTGGTTTTATTAGTTTTGTTATAAAAATTTCATAAAAATATATTTATTCTTTTATTTCAGTGTTTTCAATTTTTGCTGGCTATTTCAAAAAGTGTCAGTTCTAGATTCTTATACCAAAATTCAATCAGCATTAACCCCTTCGGGAAGGTTGAAGCGCCCGCGCATCGGCTGCGAACTTGCATTCAAGGATGACTGTCACGTATCCGCTTCGAGGAAAAACTTACCCTAAAGGACGAGAATCACGTCAGCATGTTTTCAAATGGAACATTTTTATTTGAATTTGTCTACTAGATGGCGTTAAATGTCCATGGGAACATCTCCAATGTATTTTGCAGTTACTTAACCTTGGCATAGGGAGGCTCTAATTATTTTTCCATTTGGAGCAGTGAAACACGATTTTGTAATATAAACAAACAGAGCACTTCTCGCAGCATCAACAATTTTATAATTGAGTTCCGGGTCTCGTTTTGATTTTAGCTTAATGATTTTTGTTGGTGAATTATAGGAATATGAGAGAGTATTTTTTTTTTTTTTTTGGTGGTGGTGGTGTGGTGTGTGTGTGTGTATGTGTGTGTGGAGGGGGGGGGGGTAGAGGAATATGCGGCAGTGAAATGATTAGGTTATTTCGGATAAAAGAATGGCTGGGCTGAGACATTTTCTTTCTGTGGAAGAATATATTCATATGGTAAACGAACCAGACAGTACTCATTACTGTCTGGTTACGTGGACTACAAAAGGCAAAAGACAGTTATTATGAATGCAAAGACAGTTATTATGAATATATACGCATAGACAGTTATTATGAATGCAAAGATTGCAATGTTGGTCTGTGCGTGGATTCTTGCTTTGAAATAAACCATACGCAAAAGGTGTATTAATTAATGTGAAAATAGCTACGCTATTTTCTTGTATATATATATAGATAATTTCTATTGGTTATATAAATATTTCATTACAATTATTTCAATATTTTTTCTGATTAACTGATAACTATTTTAATCAAGGTAAGTAATCATTTTTAATACACTAAAATTTTTAATATTTTGATAAAAGAAAATTTGTATGAAAAATATACATCAAATAGAAAATAAGTATTTCCTTTATTCCTGAAAAAAGTAGAATGCTGTGTTGAACGGGTGATTTTTAGTGAATTTTTTTCAAGAGTTAGGCTTAGTGCAAAAAATTAGCAGTCCTTTGGAAACAGTTTGGAAACAAAGCGCTCAGTTCTTTGGGCCACGGCAGTTTCGGAATGCCGCCGTCCCGAAAGGGTTAAAGTAACACAAGTTGACAGTTAAATTTCATGAAAAGTAATATAGTTTTCGAGCTAAATTGGATGCATGTGTTACACAGGCAGACATCACGCTAAAAATAATTGATTCGATCAAAATGCGTAAATCTAATGAAAACTCAAAATGTTGACCATGTACCATGTATTGCAGGGAAGTATATATGGACTTAAAATAAAGCACAATGTAAATTGCTACACAAATAAAATTATAAGAACAGGCGATCGTTTTGAAAACTTGTTACAGTTTCGTTCTTCAATAAAAACAATTCAATTGGGTTGATATCATTTTTTCATCTAACACTTGGTTGACTTCATTATGAGGACGTGACATTTGGTGAGCATCAGTGAGATTGCGCACTGCAGCAAAGAGCAAGCAGAGGATCAACATGTTTAAGGTTGCATGTTCCAATACCTATCCATTACTTGTAGCAACTTGTTGCTCAGGTAGGATTTGAATCCACAGCCTATGTGCTCCAACTTGTGTTCTGTTGCTCACGAGTATCAGTGCTTGCACATATTAATTTAGTCCTCTCTTTAGATATATATAGTAGCATTTGTGAATATTTGACATGTGTGTTCAATTTCAAAATTTTGTTTATGAAAAGAGTATCATTATCATTACCAGAGTATATTATAGGAATTAATACCATTATACTTAATAAAAAAAGATGTTTGTCAGTCTGTTGGTTGCATAGCAGAAAATCTAGATGACCCACGCTATGAAATTCGGTATAGTGATACTTCGAGTCAGGTTCAAAGACACCTCAGAGCAATTTTTTAAAAAGCAAATCAGTTTTTTAATTATTTTATGTTGAAGTGCAATTTTGAAGAATTTTCACACGTCAATTTCATAGCGATCGAAAATACTATCACAAAGTTTCCATCTTGACATGATCGGAAAGATCGAAGAACAACATTTTCAACCAGATTTAAATCAAATCTGTAGAACAATTCCTTCATATTTAAAATTTTTTTTGGAGAATTCATTGAAATATGCATAATTTATGCAATTTTATTTTTATTTTGAGCACCAGCTAATTGAAAATTCGTATGATTCTAATTTTTGGCATGAGTATGAAGCGATATCTTCACATTCTATTAAAAATATGTTTTTTTAATTACTCTATGAATTTTCTCTGAATTTATAAAATGGGTCTATAAAAGTTGTGATATTTAATTTTGAACACTATCGGGAAAAGGGAGCGGTCCTGCTCACTGATGTCACAACTGGTGGCACAAACGGGTTTCACGAAGAAGGTTATATACATTCTCTTAAGATATAATGTCCCAACATTTTTTTATTATTTTTTGTTCTAAATGTGTATTTCTTTAAGTATTTATTAATTTTCAAAAATTTACTGCGAGTTTAAAAAAAAAAAAATCAGAGGTTTATATATTAAATCCCAGGTGTTTATTCTAGTTAGAGTACACTATAGGATCCTTTCTGCCAATAAAATTTTATTTAAAAGTTAATTGTTTTCCTATAACTCAAGTTTATTGTAAAATTATGGAAAACTATGTATTAATTTAAACTAATATACAGGGTGACACAAAATTCCCTGGCCAAACTTTAAAGGGTTGTAGGGTGCAATGAAATAAACTTTTTGCCAAAAAATGTATGAGTTGCACACAGGTACATGAATGGGTCTGAAAGTGAAATCAAATTTTTATTTATTTCATTTTACAGTAAAGGATTGCTAATACTTGATCTGAATTAGAGATATGCACCATGTCAGGTACCTACGGTTACATGTTTCGCGGTTTGGTTTCGGGCTGGGCTTAATTAAGGTTTCAAGTTGTAGTTCGGGTTTTCTTTATTTTTCAAGTGGAGAGTTGGGTTGTGGGTGTACCTGTAAAAATTATTTTTAAGAGCTGTACCTAATCACATATTTTTTATGACAGTAATTGGATAAATGTATGAACAGAGGGTACAAATTGTAAACAGCAGAAAATTGTGCATATGCATTAGAGATTTAAAAACTACTAAATAAAAATTTGAAATATCATTTCATTGCAGGTAGCGGGTTGGGTATTCAGGTGCAGGCCAATGATTTTATTTGTTGCAGGTCGTGTCAGATCAAACGTGACCTGTGCAGAGCTCTACTTTACACTAGGGCATTAGATCACAAGATATGAGAATCATAAGAAGTTTGACAGTCTTAATTCAGGATATGTTTCCTGTGATGTTGATCAATTGTTGGATGAATTAAACATGGTAAGTGAGCAGTTACTGTGTGTTTTATTTATTCTAACACATAATTATATCACTTTTTGCATTCAGCCTTATAGAAACAAAAATTGGGTGAAAAACTAAGCTTATTGCCTGTATATCACATCCCAATTCACTGTATCTGATGGATAGAACTGTTAATAAATAATATTTGTGTATTATAATTGAAATGAAAACAGCATGAATGTGTTTTGTTCTAGGTTAACTAGCAATTTGTTCCTAGAAACTTTAATTCCAACCCTCACATATTGTTATTGTCAACACTAATAAATATGGGTTGATTTGGCAGTAAAATGAACATAATAAGGGTAACAATGGTAAGGTTACATCAAACAAGCACAATAAATGTATGTTAATTACACGACAAATGGCATACACGCTAATCACAAAATCAAAAAGTGTTTCTACCTGATTCACTTTGTTCTCTGTTTGGGCCAGCAAATCACAAAGAGAAAGGTCTAAAGAGTTTTTCTAATTCATGCAAAAAATAACAAATTATAATGCAAATCAGTGGATTAAGGAGGTGCTACATATAAATGATGCAAGGATTCAAAATGCAAAAATAAATAAAAAAAAATTGATATACAATACAGGTGAAATTCTTTTTGATGTACAGAAATTTAATTTAAACCTAAAGTTTATCCATTACATTCCAACAATTTATCATCCTACTTTGGTTAACAAACCCAATATGTGGATACATACTTTTCTGTGGATACATACTTTCTAATATGTGGATACACACTTTCTGTGGATACATACTTAAGACTTAAAGCATAAAATTCAATGTTTACTTGTTCTCTACACAATTCTATGTTCTTGAACCGATTTTTCCCAATTTGGTGTGATTACAAATTTGCTTTACCATTAGGTAAGTGATGTTCCTTTAAATTTAATGTTAAGAAAATGACATGTGCTGAGCCTAGAAACAAAAATAATTTCATCTTGAAAAAATGTTATTCTGTTTAAATAAAGCAGTAAAAGGATTTGTAATGATAATGCACATATTTTTTTTAACTGAATTTCTCCTTAATCTAAATAACAAAAATATCAGAAGGATTAATTTATAAATGCATTATACTTTTAGGGGATTATTATATTCATTAACATTGGTTGTAATAAGATACAATTATGCCACATGAATAAATTAAAACATTTAATGAAGTCAGCCAATCTGTTTCAGTGCAGGGGCACCAGAACTTTAAATTTTTAGACTGTGTGTGTGCTTTTATCATTCATCGTAATGGGATAAAAATTACTATAGGAATCATTGAAATCTTCTACAACTTATTTTAGTAGTTTGAATGGTAGTTGCATTTTCAATAAGGGACTAATAAGGTTTTCTCATTATTCAAAATTTATAAATTTGATAACAAACATCAAGAATAGAATAACTTTTCATTAATCCTTTCGCGACGGCGGCATTCCGGAACTGCTGTGGCCTAAAGGATGGAGCGCTTTGCTTCCGAACTGTTCCCAGGGAACGGCAATTTTTTTGCGCTAAGCCTAACTCTAAAAAAAAATTCAATAAAAATCACCTATACAACACAGAAATCTACTTTTTTCAGGAATAAAAGAAATATTTATTTTCTATTTGATGTGTATTTTTCATACAAATCTGAATACAAAATACTCGTTAGTTGTTCCCATTCTTTTATCCGAAATAAACGAATAATTTCACTGCCTCTAAACTCCCCCCCCCCTCCCAAAAAAAAAAATATATTCTCTTATATTCCTATGATTCAAAAACGAAATCATAAAGCTGAAATCAAAACAAGACCCGAAACTCAATTATAAAATTGTTGAAGCTGCGAGAAGTGCTCTATTTGTTTATATTACAAATCCATGTTTCACCGTTCCAAATGGAGAAAAAATTCATTGGATCCTCCTTATGCCAAGGTCAATTATCTGCAAAATACATTGAAGTTATTTCCACGGACATTTAATGCCATCTAGTAGACAAATTAAAATGTTCCATGTGAAAACACGCATACGTGCCATTCGCCGTTTAGGGTAAAGTTTTCTCCATCACGAATGCATGCCGTCCGTCATTGAATGCAAGTTCGCAGCCAACACATGGGCATGCCAACCGTCACGAAAAGGTTAATATGTAAACGCATGCAAGTATATTATTTTTTTAAAATATAGGCAAGTACAAGCAGATGTCAAAGATTGTTGTTTATTTATCATTAACTTCCCTATCTCGCTTGGCTTTGGCCTGGAGTTAGGGAGCAACAACAATGGATAAAAGTTGAGGTTAAAAACAAAACTTTTTTTTTTTGACCACAATTGCTAAAATTTGTTATGCATTATGTAAAAACAAAGCAACTTAATATATACAGTACAGGATCATTTATCCGGCATCCCCATATCCAGAAAGCTCCCAAAATCGGAATTGGGCAGAATGATGCCAAAGTTTGTGACAACAAAAATGTTTTTGCCAAAAATTAGTTAAAATAGCATTTTTTCTTTTAAAATCTCGCCAAATAATCAGAAGTGTTATTTTCCAATTTTTTTGTAGTTTCTACAGAAAACATCCTCATAATACAAATTAGAGTTTTTCTATGTTAATTGCCGTCGGTTGCCGAAAATTTACAGTCACGTGTGCTGTCAATCCATGCAACAACAGAAATTTATGCCCTTGTAATTCATTAATATCTCGCTTTTCTTGGACATAATATATTATATGCTTCATAAAATGTTTTTAAATATGGCATAAATCGCTAAACAGGCCATCAAGATTGTTACCTCCATATAGTACCTCTTAAATTATGGAGGGCTTGCTCTTTTCTGATTAGATCCGAGAGATGTGTCCAATGAACTTTTTGCCAAAAGAAAATTGCAAAAAATTATTTTCTGAAAATTTATTATGACAAACTACGCGTTTCCATGCTACAGTGCATAATTTATGCAGATTTCTAAGTATATTACTCCTACGTTTGTGCAATACAATTTTGGTCCCATATTTTTTCTTTCTATCAATCTTTAAAAAGCATTTTAAAATCCAGATTTCTGAAATTCATTTGGGTTATCGTTGTCCAAAATGCTGAGAAATGTAATTTAAAACCAATTTCCTTTTGACTCCTTCAGACAGCACCATTTTTCAAAAGACCCCGATTTGTACATTTTCTGTTGATTTTCGGGTAAATATGCAAATCTCTTGGTGTTTAAGGAGAAATTTCGCCTTTAATGAAAAATATCTCACTCGGCAACAATGGGTTATATCTGGCCCAAAATTTTAAATTCATATGTTGATAAATTTTTAATGTGTTTTATTTATTTGTTGGCAATTTGGAAAAGATTCTCTGGCAATATCACGAAAATCAGCAAATTATTGTATACTATCCTCATTATATTTCGTTTTACTGTAACGACATTTTCAATTTTTGCAATTTGTTTGCATCCACAAAGATTTTATTAATAATTTTATGTTTTATGTGGGAAAATTACTTTTCAAACATGTAGTCAATAAAATGACGGGTTATTTTCTAGTAAAATGTATTAAAACAACAATTTAGGCACTTAAAATAGAGCCATTTTGGCAGGATATATTAAAATTTGATGTATTCCCATCTATAAATATGGGGTTATAATTTTATTAAAAATAAATAAATGTTATTATCTTTAGTGTACACTTGTGTTCTATTAAGCCTCAATAATAAACTTTTTTTTCAGGTTTTGACCCATTTTCATAATTCTTTTTTAACAACTAGATCTGATTCTAATTTAATTACATATATATTTTTAATAATATATACTTTTATTTAATAATAAGTATACTTTTCATTACAAAATAAAGCTTCATGTAATACATTTATGCTTAAAAATTGAATTATAATTTTCTATAAAAACATTGTAGAATATTCCAATAAATTTTAGAAAAATGTTTCGAATTACAGTAAACCTCTTTTCTTATCCAGAAAGTCCTAAGTCCCAAGCATTCCACATAATAGATCCCATACTGTATTTGACTTTTACAAATTGATAGATACATTTTCACTGTCACACAAATCTATATACATAATATACAAGATCTTTTCACAGATAAAAGAAACATTTTAGCTTCAACTCTTTTTTTTATAATAAAATTTAATTTGAATATCACAGAAAAACATTTTGAGAATTGTGTTTGCGGAAAATCAATTATAATTAGTATAAAATTATTTAAAGAAGATTGAATGTTAACAAAGGATAAATTAGTGTAACATTAGAATTTCACCTGTATTTATAAACAATATTCTACATACATTTAACTACAAATACATATTACTCTAATGATACTAAGTGCAATCTACACATGCATGAAGCAATTGTTAAAAAATAGTGCCATAACAAAAATAATAAAATAGTACCTGCTTATCTAAATCATTTAACCTTTTTCGAGCTTCTCCTTTTTGTATTTCTAATTGTTTTAACATAGTTTCTAGTGCATCTTGTTCATTTTGTAAATTTTTTAACTCTCCATTTTTAATCTTGACATCTGCCTCTTTTTGAGCAAGGTCTTTTTCCAATGTCATTTTCTCCCTGAAATAATTGCAACATTTTAAAACCCTTTAAATTTTTGAGGGAAAACAAAACAAAACAAAAAAAAAACAGAATCACTTTAAAATGAACTTTAAATAATATTTTTACTAATTCATTAAATTTTTGACAATATTTAATTTAAACAGCAATATAAAACATATAAGAAATAGTAATTTTGAATTAAGATATTCAGAAAAATAATGATTTTTACTTTACTGTGTTACTATTAACTACAGATAGCCAAATGACTGTAGATTTTTCAATGCCCTACATTTTTTATTTTGTCACACAGCACAGTAATTTGGATATATTGTTTTAGAATTATAAATACTTTTATATATTGTTTTGAAATAAAATATTTGCTGAAGTAAACTATGCTGAAAAGTAAGCAAATATGTTTAGAAATTACATTACATTGTTGGTTTTATAATGAAATTATATATGATTTAGTTTTCTACATGCATATTCTACATGTATTATACATTTATGTTTTCTAAATGTAAAAACCCAACCATGTCAGTCATAAGACGAAAAAAAAAAAAATGTTTAGGAGCACTGTTCTAAGGGCCTTATTACACAAGACAATTTTAATTGTTGAAACTTCAGGAATTCCACCTGCCAATCCTGTTTTAGGATACTTCTTTTGAACAGCTGATTATAGGGTTACCAGTACTTTGCCACCCATTCACATTTAGCACACTTAGTGTCAGGCCATATAAATGCTAAAATCTCATTGATTTCCCTCCAAGAATCATGTTCAAGTATTTTTATAGTAAAATTGGGATCTTTAATGCATCGTATGTTCTTATAATCAGATAAAAGTTCATGGAATTATTCTTCCATATCAGCTATCCACCATAGAGCTGCATTCAGAGCCACCACCTTTGAAGGCAGAGTGGCGTGATGTCAAATTTTGTTGCCCTCTTATTGGATCACACTCAGGAGTTTATTAATTTTTTCTTGCTGTGCATGTTGTGGCAATTCGGGGGCAAGTGTTCTTTCCACTGAAATGTATGGTATTGCCAAAAGATTGCTGGAAGGAATTGCTGTGTAATAGGATAAGTATTTAAATTAGGAAATACATGAAAAATGCAAATTATTTTTAAATCCACTATAATACTCTAAAATCAAAGACAACCAAATAAGTGGTTAAAAAGTCATTTATTAAAATTGCCTTATTATGATGTACGCAATCATATAGCCAAAGCGCTTTTGGACATTATCATGCCTTTTATCAGTGGCAAAGTAAAATAAAGTGCAAACAAGTGCATAAATATAGGCCATTGTTCACACTTTATTTTACTATGGCCTATATTTAGGCTCTTGTTCACACTTTATTTTACTGTGGCCTATATTTAGGCACTTGTTTGCAATTTATTTTACTAGAGTTTAGTGGTTGACGTGTTTACCATACTGCTTATATATACCACTATAATACTTTTCCTATATATATGCCATGTATTTTAAAGAAAATAAAAAGGTAAGCAATTTAAACTGAACTTCCTGAGTATTTAAATACATTTTTAAATTATGAGTTTTCCATACTTTTCAGATAACATAGCAACCTAGTTACTTCATTTAGAAATTAAAATACGTCTAGTCTGATACATAGAATACATACAGCTCATCAACCGTCAAAGTGATCAAGATACTAAGATAAAAAAGTTGCTAACCACATACATTTGAAGCTCTTTTATTTCACTGCTTATCATGTCCAACTCCTTGCTCCCAGATGAATCCAATTCTGCAGCAAGTGGCAGAGTTGTATCCTAAAATGGTGGATCATCGGTTATATAATATACATTTTTTTTTATTCCACTTTTAAGCATTAACTAAATTTAAATTTCAAAATTCCTTACAATATAGGTTTCAAGCAGATTGACAAATATTTTATGATTTGAAATATGTCACAGTTTGGATTTTTTAATGTTAAGTTGGTAGAATAGATTTTTGGTTATATATGTTTCTAAACTTTATACAGAAATCATTTATTTAAAATATGTGTTTTGATCACCCCAAAGAAATGCATGTCTGTCACCTTTAAAAGAAGGAAAATAATAGAATCATTTTAACAGCCTTTTATTTGAGAAAAATAAAATGAAAAAGGTTAATACAATCCCCACCCTTCTTTAATATATATATATATATATATATTAAGAATTTGATTTACTTGTATTTTAAATACCAGTGACTTATCTTTTATTGAAAATGGGCTGTAGAGCATATGTGAAATCAAAATGGTCTGAAGAGCATATGTGAAATTAAAAAAGCCTCAACGATAAGCTGGAAAAAAATTCCATTATAAATAAAACAGGTACTAAATATTTATTAAATATGCCCTCTTTATCTGTTACATATATAAGGTAAGCAACTGAAAATTGGACTACATTATTGTGAAGGTCTGGTAAATATAAGCCTGTAACTACACCCAATGATTAAATTATTATTTAAAGTATTATAAATCATATATGTAATACAGGTACTTAAGGTACTAATCCCTTTGCTCCCTGCATTAACATACATGGTGTAAATGCATGACTAGTGTAATAGGTGAAAAGATTCAAACTGTAAAAACTACACATAGGTCTTTCCTGGCTCCCATAATTTTATAACATGAAAAAGAAAATAATTTTACTACTCATTGCAGTCTTCACACTTTTGCATATGGAGAACAAACTTTAGATATTTCAACAATTTATTAGTAAAGGAGACCAGAATGTTCATTCCTTAGATTTGCACATGAAGTTTATAGAAAGAACATGGATTCCTAATTTAAACTCAGCTTGTAATTTTTTACGTTTCAAGAGAAATGTTCCAATTACAATATATATGCAATTGCTGACAATTACAAGCAATGCCGGGTATATCTGCTAGTGTCTTCCGAAGCAGACTATGAGTGAGATATCATTCACAATACACTATTACAGGGTGAGTACACTTTTCTTAAAAACATTTCAAACACTTTTTAAGGACTTTCAAGTACCATGCAATTATTTTTCAAGGACATCATTTCTTCCATATTATGAAGTTGTATGCGCTTCTGGAAGGAAAAATCATAGCAAACTAACATTATTGTTTAATGTTGAAGTCGTTAAGGAAATTTTTGAGAAAAAACAATGTTGTTTAGGAAAATTTCAGCGACAGCGTAACTGCTAGGGAAATTTCTAGATAAAGCAGAACTTCTCAGAAAAACACAATGCTGTGAATCTGCAGAACACTTTCAACCCTGCTCTTTTCAAGCACTTTCAAGGACTTAACCAAGAAAATGGGAATTTTCAAGTACTATCAAGGCCTTGAAAATGTTAATCAAAAATTTAAGGACTTTCCCAATTTTCAAGTACCCATATGCACCCTTAGGCTATGAGTGAGATGTCATTCGCAATACACTATATCCTACCTGAGGAATATCAGATGCAGGCTTTGGTCTCAAAGTAGGGGGAATCATTTCTGGGAACAATGCAGGTGGAATCTCAAAGCCTTGGACCTTTTGTTGAATGAGGTATTTGGCAAGAGCAAATTGTTCGGAATTCAATTTACCATTCTGCTTGATATCACATAAATTCCTAAAACATAAGTACATATATATGTAAAACCACACATTAAAATACTAGATATAACTTTAAAATCAAAGACAACCAAAAAATAGGTTTAAAAGTCCTTTAATAAAATCTTCTTTCCAGTGGCAATGCCACTGATGAATGGCATAGTACTGCCCAAAAGCACTTTGGCCATGTAATTTTGTACATCGAGGAAAGGAGAGTTTATTAAAGGGCTTTTAAACCTATTTTCTTGTTGTCTTTGATTTTAAAGTGTAACTAATTGAAGTGTATACGTACTATTTTACTAGCTATAATTTAAAAAAATCTGATGTACGCAGCATTCCTTACAAACTAAAATTTGTTTCTTTACCTTTTTTGTTTGTAGTCATTGAAATAAGACATGCCTTTTCTAAAACACAGAAATTGAGAAATCATTTACGATAATAAACAGAATTTATGAAACTGTATGGGAAAACAAAATATCTGGTGTATAACTCGCCACTTAACTTTCTTATACATGACAATATATAAACCATGCAATGCTGCGCTAGTTAAATGATTTAATGTTCTTATTATGTATATAGTGATTAAAGTATTGCTCTATTAAAACGCTCCAGGGTTTGAAAGTTTCTACTGGAATTTGATATTTATAGCCAATTTTATAGCTAAACTTATTTAATTCAAGATATAAATTTCTACAATTTATTCTATAGAATTTAGTTCTACTTGTATTAAAATCTTTACGAATACATACATATATATATATATTTATTTATTTCAGATTTCAAATTGCTGTCCGTTTTTTCAAGTTGGAAACAGCAACGACACAATAGCTGCATTTGAATTATCTGTGTTAATAAAAACTATTTTGAAACCATAGTGCAATTCAAAATTATAATTTTCTCCCATATACTATACACTATCATCATTGTTATAGGAATGATCATTGTTTTTTATAAGAAATAATGCTAAATCTTAAAATTCAAATAATGTGAGTTGTAATCATGAGAATTATTAAAAGTTCTATTCAGTTGTAGTTTTTTACACAATGTATCTACACATCAAATTTGATAGTGGTTTTTGTGATTATTGAGAGTGTTGTGTTCACTCATGTCATGTTATTTTCCAAAGCTTAAAATTTTCAAAATTCAAAAAAAGTCAAAATTTTTAAATTTTCTAAATTTCTTTTCAAATTTTCTAAATATATGTTAATGCTGTTTTCAATTTTTGACATGTTAATGTTTCCCCCATTATTGGTAATCTTTGTTTTTAAGTCCTTTAAAAACTTATGTATTCTACATTATTTTCCCCTTTTTAGCAAATGTAGTAATTTGTTATTTGAAATGATGCTTGAGCAAGCACGTGCATATGCCATTTGTCTTGCTTCATGAGTTTGGGAGGAGGTTGCCAGAATTCTTAACATTCCGTAATCCGCGGGGTTACTAGAGTGACTTTGTTGCCTATCTGTGTTGGCATGCTGCTTCGTTTTTCCTACTTGTTATTAAAGTAAAATAAGGTCTCAGAATTACCAAATATGAGCCAGCGTAACTTGAGGTAGCCCAGAATCTAACAAAGTATCCTTTATGTCTGCACCTGTAACAAATCCATCCTTATCTGTGTCTAGCACATGAAATGCGGCATCATATCGTGCTTTATCGACAGCATTTACAATCCATGTGGGTCCTCTACCAATTATCTGAAATGTAAAAGATAAGTATTCATCAAAGAGATATCATCATGAATTGACATAGCATTTATAACCAGAACTGTAAGTTGATAGAGAAACATATTAAGTTTTTACTTTTTAATGCTTGCTTTAATTATGATTTTATTAAGCAGATCACATATGACACATCACCTGACTACATCACCTGAATGTTTAAAAACTTGATGATGGCAAAAGGGGAAGTACCAATGAGGTAGTGTCAGGAGAAATTTGCTTTCTATACATAAGTTTTACTTTTTATACATACACTGGCTGTCTATCAGTATTTTTGCCATATGTATCTTTAATAAAGCTGATGCATTTAGATCTTTTGTTTTTGAAACCACATATCAGTGGTGGTTCGTGAGGTGAAGCAGGTGATGCAGAATAAGTGCTGCTTCACTTATTTGGTAAATTTTTCAAAATAGCCAAATGAGTCTGAAAAATTAGCCAAATAATAATAACCCATTCAGCTAATAAGTAAGTGAAGCAACACTTATTATGCATCACCGGCTTAACCTCATGAGCTGCCACTGTCACATATTACACCTATTTATTATCTAGTCTATCAAGCCAGATTATCGATGAGCATGTCTTGTTGTGTGGTAGTGTTTATAAAAAGTAGGCAAGATACTGTTGAATTCCTATCTTGTTAAGTCAACTTCTAAGAGGGAAAAATTTCAAATTCTTCAAAGGCTTTGATCAAGCACTTGAAAGCGTTAAAAGGTAAGGCAAGTAGAATATTAAATATTATTAATTCAGAAATTTAAAAACTTTTGTGATGTATTTTCTGAATGACTTGGGATGTAGAATGATATCAAGTAATTTTCAGTGAAAAATTCTGCTTTTGCTTAGGGTTTAAAGATGCTGGTAATTTATATGGAAACATAGTAAATGGGGCAATCCAGCTAACTGTATAGAACAGTACACAATCTGAACACAGAACATTATTGTGTGAGAAATGATCAGCTATGATAACAGTTTCATTCTGGAATGCATTGAAAGCAATTTAATAGCTTGATGTTATGTTGTTGAAATCTTAGAACCTGTAACAATCCACTTCAGAGCTGGAGTGAATAACGCCGTATTTGAGCATGACAATGTCCATCCACATATGGTAAATTTCCCAGAAGAATGTCCATGAGGTACTAACATGTTACTGTGGATTGCCAGATTCACAGATTAATCCTCAATAGAAAATATTTGGCACAGTATGTGATGTCATTTAGAGGCTCTTATATAACCACTGCAGACAACAGAAAATCTTCCGGTTCAGCATGCATGGTAAGCAGTACACACAAGAGACAAAACTATATAACATCTGTATGATTAAATGCCACAACAGATTGTGAAATGCATGGCTAGCAAAGGAAGAGCTATTTCATACTAGTATGGTCATGTAAGCCATTTTTTGCATAATAAATGTTCTTTTTTGCTCCGTATATTTTATTATGTCTTATTTACCATCTAACCAGTCTTGTCTATAAATGTTTGAATTGCACTTCACGTTCTTGGTGCTGTAATTTAATTTTACTGAGTGCATATAAATGTTTTACTCTTGGTTGTTTTAATGGAAATTTCTCAGATTTATTTGTTTTACCTCAACCTGCTTTCAAAATCAGAAAATAAAACACTCACATCAGAGGAAGGTGTGCTAGATCTCCTAATACGAGCAGAGACTGTGTTGTCAATTCCCTGAGGCAATACATCAGGTAGAACTTGAACCATGCCAGCTATGCTGTGTTTTCGCTTCAAAATAGAGATTAACTCAGGAGGAAGGACAGAAGGAACAGGTATATTTTCTAGAGCTTTATATACAAGATGCATAGCCTGAAACACAGAAAAAATTTATTACAAAATAAAACTCAAATAAAAATATAGAAAATGAACGATAAGAAAAACTTTATTAATGAAACAGAACATAACAAATTTTAATAGTGTAGATATAATTCATAGGTTCCCTTTAGGCTGCTTGAATGCATGTCACAGTCAATAAGATGCATCTGTGAACAAACAGATAATTGAGCACCCTTTTCATAGACTAGTGTTGAAAATTACAACCTAAGACTACAGGGGTAGGATAGCCCAGTGGTTTGAATCCAGTGGTTGGATGACCAAAGTTCGATTTTTGGCTCTGCCCAAACTGTCCCTATGTTCATGTAGAGCATGGCTTACTAAATATGTGGGTCCATAAGTCCTTCGAGAGGTTGGTGGTACGGGAAGGAGGGTACGGTCCTGGTGGATGCTGCCCCCCACTGGGTTCCAGTCTAAATTGGGTGGCACTGTTCCGGCCATCCAAATAGATACCTTACACTCTTGGGTAGATTGGATGGTCTGTGTGTCTAATTTAAGATTATAGAGTCGAGATAGCCCAATGTTTCAAGGCATTGGGACCCACACAGTAGACCTGGGTTTGAATCCCTCCTCATACAAAACTATTTCAATGTTCAGAGTATAGGCAAGCTAAATCTGTAGGTCTGAAAGTTCATCTGAGAGGTTATGGGTTAGGGAAAGGATGGTATGGTCCTTGAGGTTGGTATCCCCAATGAATTCTGATCAAAATTGGGTAGCACTGTCCCAACCATCCAAACAGCTGCCTTACACCTTTGAGTTGGTCAGACATTTTGGGTATGGAGGAAACCCTTAAAACTATACAGCAATACTCAGTTTCTCTTATAAATTTTTACTTTTGTGCACATAAGTGTGTACAAAGGTTTTATAGATGGAAAGTATAATCAAAAGGAAAGTTTGTTATCTATTGAAAAGTTGAAGGAAATATTAATTTTTTTTTGTCTATTAAAATTAATGAAAGATATTCTTTATACTTTGTAAAAATATTCATTATATCTAAAATTTTTTTGCATCAATATTTTGTTAAAGAAATTCTAGTTTTATTTATATCTAAATATGTGTAGTATTATTCATTGGAAAATAAATTAAATGCAAGAGTATAAAATAGACTTTTCTAAATGCATTAAAATTAAATTTGATATGTCACAGGTTACTGGGATTGAAAAATTCTTAATTCCAAAAAATATAGGATTGAAAAATACGGATTTCAAAGTGTTATTAACATTTAACATTTTAAAGAGTTTTATACTGTATTACTCCTAAATGACTAAGGTTTTTGGCCTCTTTTCTCTATTTTTTTTAAACATACTTACTCTTTAAATGTCATAATTTTTTTTTTATTTGAAAATTCACCTTCTGTTAACAAATATGCAAATAATTAAAGTATTAGAATTTTTATGACAAAAAGAATAATTTAATAAATTTTGACATAAGAAAACATCTTACTACAGAATCAAATTTTATATATTTTCCCACTTAGAATGTATTTACAGCATATATATACATAGATAAATAGACGTATTATATATATTACAGTACAACCTCGAAAATCTGGACGTTTTTGAAATTTTTGGAGTTTTTTTTTTTTCCTCGGACTGACGAAGTCGCGGATTTAAAAAGCAACAGGGTATGATTATTTATTTTATAGTATTTTCCGGTCGACTTTTTGAACACGGAAATGAAACAAAAGTCTAGATGAACGGTCGTAGATAGGCTCGTGGTTGGAGCGTGAATTACGTTGTTAGCGTTAATCCCTCCTCCCCCTTATTCAAGTCACAACTCCCGATGAATTATTTCGCATAAAATATACATCTTTATTTAAATACGGAATTTTTATTATCAAAATTTCCTTTTCTCATTATTGAAAAAGACATTTTTCTGAAACAATGTAATTTTTAATATCACACTTTAAAACGTTATCGTAACATTTTATCACAGATTGTTCAAATCTAAAAATCCCGAGAATTCATATTAACGCTCACGGAAATTTATTTTGTTCCCTTCGTAGTACGAATTCCATTCTTCAATGTATTCTGTTTCGTCTTCAGAATATCCTTCCCCCTCGATATCTGACGATTTTTTCGTTCTCGTCGAACTTGTCAGCTTGAAATCGACTGTATATTTTGCCTTTTATTGTTTAGAAAGCCATATTTATCTACTATAAATAGCAAATAAACTAAATAATATCGTATCGTACAGAATCGAGCAACAAGGTCATTAACACACAGACATCTCAAAGGGGTCGGCTCGTCACCAGTGTTAGTCGGCTGCGTTTACGATTAGGAACTAAGCAAATTCCTTTCTTCGCTTTCCCTGCCCCACCACGTCTTGGTGCTGTTGTAACCTAGTAATGACTCATCGTAATTTAGAAAAATCATTGAGGGGAGAGATATTTTTCTTTTTTGGAAAATATATTTATTTTTTTTACTACGATATTTTTTACATATTTCTCTATTACTAATAAAGTTTTTACTTTTTTCAGAGTCATCAGCCTTTTTAAACATAACATTATATAGATGCTAGAGAATAAATAAAACTTTTAAGTTCTTATTTTTTGTTTCTCGTTCGGCTATAGCAAAAACTGTTTAAACACATTTACACCTTTAAATATATAGTCAAAAGTGCTAGAATCTTCGATCTTCTTCGGCATTTCATTAAATCTTCCAGTGCTTCATTAAATCTCGACAAAGTCGATATAACGGAAGTTCTGCAATGTGATGATGATACGCCAATCGTAAATAAATTGAATGATGACAAAATTCTCGATATGATATTAAATCAAAAAAGATCGAAGTAGGAACGATAAATGTGGAGAAGAAAAAATACCCATTGATAATCTTATGTAAATAATCGATCATGCAATTAAAGGTCTTGAACAAAGAAGCATTATAACCGAGCAGAAATAATGTTCATCTACAGGATAAAGAAAACTGCTTTCCCATAAATTAAAATTAATGAAATAACAAATGTTAATTCAAATATTTAAACGAATTGTATCATTTCATTTCATTCACACATTCTAAATTATTAATGTGTATATATTTTCTTAGAAATTTCTCTTGCCCTATTTTTTAGATTAAATAATATGTTTTAATTGATTAACTTAACTTTTGCCATTATTTTTACTAAAAATAGTGCTTTATAGTGCATTTAGTTAATATTAAATTTGAATTTTACTAGCCGAATACCCGTTGAAAATCAATGGTCTCGCAATAAGCAACCCCTGAATAATGTAAATTTTTTAATAATTCGAGTTTCACATTTATTCGACAAATCGAATATTTTGGTGTGCAGAACCCCCTAAAGAAGAAAATATTGGGAAACTAAATTTCCGCATTTCTTGCTTTCGAATTATTTACCAGTACACCACATTAAAGTCTATCTCATCCCGAGGCACCACTATATTAGTATTTCTCCTTTGGAACTTTTTTCTGTGAAGCACACCCATAAATGAACATTTTTGAAAAACTCTCTTTGTCTTAGGTTTTTTATCAGATGACTGGCCCACATACCGAATATCAAGCCTCTTTCAAATTTAAAAAGAAGCTTGCCTCATTTATTCAAAAAATCAAACATATTAGTGTGCGGCACCCCTTAATGTAGCAAATATTGGAAATCTGAAATTTCACGCTGTCTTCCTTTCAAACTATCTACCCGTACACCAAATTTGAAATCTCTATCCTATCGAGAAGCATGTTTTTTCTATCACTTCACCTTACGAACGTTTTTCTGTGTAGCACCCCGTTAATGAACATTTTTGTCAAACTGTATTCATGTTTGGTTTTTTTGTCAAATGGTTAGCCCATATACTAAATTTCAAGCTTCTATCACATTGTAAAGGAGGCGTTTTTCATTTGTTCAGCAAATCGAACATTTTAGTGATCGGCACCCCTTATAATAGCAAATATTGGAAGACTGAAATTGCACACTTTCTTCCTTTCCAACTTTCTACCCATACACCAAATTTGAAGTCTCTATCTCATCGTGAAGCATGCTTTTCTAGCATTTCATCTTTCGAATGCTTTTGTGTGGAGTACCCACCCCCTTAACTATACATTTTTTAAAAACTCTATTCTTTTTGTGATTTCTATGAGATGATTCGCTCATATACCACGTATAAAGCCTCTATCACGTTTTTAAAGGACTGTTTCTCCTTTATTCCGAAAATCGAACATTTTGGTGTGCGGCACCTCCTAAAGTAGAAAATATTGGTAAACTGAAATTGTACACTTTCTTCCTTTCAAACTATCTACCTTTACATCAAATTAGATATCTCTATCTCATTCCAAAGCATGGTTTTTTTTTTATCAATTGACTTTTCGAACGTTTTACTCTGGAGCACCCCCTTAAACGAACATTTTTGAAAAACTGTATTCGTCTTGGGTGTTTTCGTCAAATTATTGGCCCATATACCAAATTTTACGCCTCTATCAAATTTTAAAGGCGCCTTTTCTCATTTATTTGGTAAATCGAACATTTTGGTGTGCGACACTCCCTTAAGTAGAAAATATTGGAAATCTGAAATTACACACTTTCTTCCTTTCGAACGATTTACCCATACACCGAATTTGAAGTCTCTATCTCAATGCAAAGCATGCTTTCCTATCATTTCACTTTTCGAACGTTTTGGTGTGCGGCATCCCCTTAAGTAGAAAATATTGGAAATCTGAAATTGTACATTTTCTTCCTTTCGAACGGTTTACCCATACACCGAATTTGAAGTCTCCATCTCATCGCAAAGCATGCTTTCCTATCAGTTCACTTTTTGAACGTTTTGGTGTGCGGCACTCCCTTAAGTAGAAAATATTTGAAATCTGAAATTGCACACTTTCTTCCTTTCGAATGATTTACTTATACACCAAATTTGAAGTCTCCATCTCATCGCAAAGTATTCTTTCCCATCTTTTCACTTTTCGAACGTTTTGGTGAGGGGCACCCCCTCTATAGAACGTTTTCGGAAAATTCGATTTTTCCAGGGTTTTTTTATCGAACAACCGAGCCGTGTACCGAATTGCAAGTTTCTATCTATTCGGGAAGTGCCTGAAAAAAGTGTGACAGACAGACAGACGGACACTTGGCAATTAGTATATATAGATTCAAATTCTATAATCCGGAATCGGCAAAGTCCGGATTTTCAAGGTTGTAATGTATTTAGAAAAATTTGTTTTGGTATGATAAATAAAAAAAAAATGCACATAATGTTGAATCAACTTGTTGAGCATGTTAAGAAAATGTTTAGAATGCATGTTAAGAAAAAAGTTTTAGAAATAATTGAAAGTAAACTATTGGTATTTTTTTCTAAAATCCTCTTTACCTGAAAGAAATGACAGTTAGATCATCTGCATATGCTTGAATTTAATTAATTTGATCATTATGCATTAAAACTTGATTAAAATTTAAAATCTACCAAAATGGAACAATTACTGACTCCTGTGGGGATACATTTATTGATAGTGATATTATCTTCCAAAAAAATTATAGAAAGATTATGCAAATTTGAGTATGTAAAATACTGAAAATATAAAGTCATCTGTATTTCTTACAAATATCTTATATATACTATTCGGCTCAGGTTATTGAATGTGCTTCTTATATCAGTCGCAGGTAATGAAATATTCTTAATCTTTTTCATATTCTATTTTCAAGCACAAATCAATGTAATCAGGTGTAAGCCCTTGAACAGCAGATAATAAGCATAAAACAGCACATTGGCTAAGATTTATTGGCTCATAATTAATGGCTTTAGGCTACCAAGGTCAAATTAATTTTTTCTCCCCAAAATAGTTGATTTGATTTAGTGATAATCTTATGAAAAAAGCGATCATTTTATTGACTACTAGCCACCTATGGCGACCAGCTTTCGTCTGGTAAAGCTACCAGAAAATGTTTAAATATCAATTTTTTACCAAAGTTGTGGGTGGGATCTGGGTGCCTAACAGGATGCTGCTTGTTTAAAAATTATCTCTCAACATGATAATGGAAATGGTTGGGCCCTGCAGGCAAACCAGGTGGCTGTTAGGGTGAGAATCAATAGCTGTACCAGACAATGGTTGGTCGGCATAGTTAGGCCGTAGTCAAATAAAAAAAACATCAAAAATCTTTAATGAACATAAGAAAATAATTGGGCAAGAAATAAAATATGAAAAAGAAAAATGCAATTAAACACTTATACCATGTGTTTAAATCTTGTAATTGTGATCACATGTTTTGAACTGTAAAAATAAAGAAATTGCTACTCCTTTGTACTCATTTCCACATCCACCTTTTTTGAGGTAGAGTACATGGATGCGTTACCCCTTTTGTTAGACACTGCTAAATGAGGCGGGTTCCGCTAGAGGAATATTTCCTCATTCAGCGGTTTTTCCCCCAAAAAATTACATCGTTCTTTGCAGCAAAAATTTATAAATTATATAAGTATAATATGGGCCTTTTCGACATAATATTTGTGGAAATGGCTAAATTAACCCCTTGCCAGTGTTACCTGAATCCAGTTCGGGCAACCCATCCGCGCCAAATTCGGAATGCCCGAACTGACTTCGGGGAAGAGATAATCAGTGTTTCTATTCCGTTGATCCCGAACTGAGTTCGTTTTCCTTTATCAAATGCTTTGCAATGTAATTCATTGTTTTTTCAATAGATGGCTATACCTGTTCACATTTTTTTTGGAAGTAGACAGGATTAGCTATAAAGGTGCTCATCGGCAGTGATATTTACGTTTAGGTAGTCAGATATTTAGTTTCCTATTGTAATTTTTTGTAAATTTTATATAAAAAAGTTTTTTTTTTTGCAATGTCTGATTCAAACGACAATGAAGAATACCTTTTAGGTTCTTCGGGCTCAGATAGCGACATTTCTACTGAGGAATATGAATATTCTGATAACGATGATGAAAGTGACTCTCTTTCATGTAGAATTTGGATGCCATGCCATGTTTTCGTATATACCATACTATAAAGGATTTGTGAAATTCTGAAAAATGATTCTGTGAAATGATTTGTGAAATTCAAAAGATTATTTGATTTATTTTGCTATAATTTTGAGTAAAACAATTTTGAGCTTCAAACAATGCTAACAATTTTGAGTAAAATATGAATATAATCCATTAATTTTCCACATGTATGTCAAAATAATAAATATAGTAGTTATTTCATATAAAAGTTTATATTTTTACAAAATAAAATTTTTCTAACCTTTTTAAATATTATGATGCACAAAATTAAAGAATAAAAATTTTTTTCCATTTCTGACACATTTTCCTGAAATATACTCCATAGGTAAGGAGTTAAAGTTAGAAAGCATGTAAAAAATGTATGTACAGTAAGAGAAGAGTAACTTCTGTAAAATATCAAATAAATTATGTTAAAAATCATTTATGTTAAGTATAATTTATGTTATCATTTAATACCCCGTTATTAATATTAATATTGAAGAGCTTCTGGATACACATTATTAGCTGTTCTATCATTTTGAGCTAAGATATGAAGATTACCCTTACTTCCAACCAGCGAACACGCTACATAATTAAATCAATTCTGTTTGTCTTTATCTTAATATATAAGAATATCAAAAAACATTACTATAAAGAATCATTACTGTAAGAAGAATCGTTAATGTTAAAGAAATTTACCGAAAAAATAATAAAAAAACTGCTTAAAAACGAAAATACAAACTATAGTTGCCAATTGCCAACAGCAAAATCAAACATTTCCTAAACTCATATCGTTTTAAGTATTTATAATTAAATCAATCAAACAATAAATCATTATAATTAAATCAATTCTGTTTGTATTTTTTTTAATATATAAGAATATCAAAACACGTTATTGTAAAGAATCTGTAATTAACATAATCACGGCAAAAGAAAGGGTTTATTTAACAATCTCTCTACGCTCTGGTAGGGCAATTATCTGCGAGGATGAACTTGGAAAAAAAATGAAAGCTACTCCAATTGCTTCAAAGAGCATCACAAATCAAAAGAAGCTTTTTTGAGAATATTATTGAGGCAGTTTCTAATCGATTCAACTTGCGAGAACTTTAGTTATATTTTCAGCTGATAGATGGTGGCAAATGTAAAACATTTTGGTTTCGATTCTCAGGAGTAAATTGTCCCAGAAGCGTTCCCGAGTGGATTGCCCCAAAAACATTCCCCGTCAAACACACACACTGTTTTATTATAAATAGAGATTTTAGATGATCATAAGTGTATATGAAACAGGAAAGGAAAATATTTCTTAACCTACAAATTCAACTTGCAAGGGCACTAAAATAGGAGACTGAGAATAATATTAAAAAAAAAAAAAATATGTAAATTAAAAGTTATCAAACTTTTTAGCTTAAACTAATATACTTTCAGTGTCTCAATTTGCTTGTCTAAATATATATATACACACACACACACACAGTAGACTCCCTCTAACCTACACAGCTTGGGACCAGAGGTTGGCGCAAATAATAAAATTTTGTGGATTATAGGTCACTACTGCATAAACTAATGTGTAAAAATGAGACATTGGTACATCCAGAGTTATTTAAATAAAAATACCTTTAACATTTAAAGCAAAATTAGCTAATTTTATATATTTTGTCACATGTTTTAAAAATTTTCAAACATAGATTTAATTGTCACTTAAAGATTTTTGTTTAATATTTTTTCTTACAGTCTATGATCAGTCATTATTTCTTGCTCTGTTTCTGTATAAAGTAAAGGTATTAATTTCCCAGAGCTAAATCCTACTTAAAAAAAAACTCTTTATCCTCTATCATCAGAATCAGTATCAGAATTAATTATTGCAGATTTTAATACTCTATTGCAATTTATTAAAAATTATTACATTATTGCAATTTGACTGTTTATATCCAAAATGTATTGCGGATTATAATGTTGCAGATTAACGAGACTCTCTCTCTCTCTGTGTGTGTGTGTGTGTATATATATAAATAAAAATTGAAATTTTTAATCAAAAACTATGCATAAACTAAGATAAGTACAAAAAACCCCATCTGTAGCATATATGTTACAAATAAGTAACTATAGACCAAGACTAAGGATAAAAATAGAAGGTAACTTATCACTATAATGGAAAGGGGGTGAAGGGAAGATGAGTATACAAAAATCATAATTAAAGAGGTGTATATATATATATATATATATATATATATATATATATATATATATATAAATATATATAAAATAAAAAGCAAACACGGCAAAAATGAGTAAAGGCAATAATAAATAGCTCAAGATAATAATAAATAGCTCAAGAGACATGGAGAACAATCAACTGAAACTACACAAAAAACGGCATCAAAATTGCATTCTCGTCAGGACAGTCATACAATTCGAATTAAAACCGATAGAATAGCCAGTTTCTGACAATGGCGATAGTATTTACCTATGGACACCATTGGAACTGTCTACTGGCTAGTGGAAGGACAAATAATAAAAACCAAGTGAATTATAAACCAGAAATATAAAAAACAGAAATATTAACTCACAGGCACAGGCACAGCCACCACGTGGGAGTCTACATGTTCAAAGGGAACATTCGACAGAGTATTTTACATATCTTCATCAAAGAGAGTGGACACCGGAATGAATACACTTGAACGAAAAATAATGTGTATGACGACTTTCAAAAATCGTAAGCAGTATAGCACTCAGGCCTAGTGTTAATTAGGTGATAAGAACGGGTGAAATTCATAAAAAAGAGTTATCCAATCAAGGATAAATAATGCATTTATAAAATTATTACGTGGTGTATTTGAAATTCTTAATAATGTTATTTACAAATACTTCTGGATAGTGGTAATTTTGATAAATGAGTTTAAGATTATTGATGTGGAGTAAGTGAAACTGAAGAACAGAAAGTCGATGTATTCGAAATAGCTGGTTTAAAATGATGTTTCTAAACAATTGAATAGAATTACAAGATCGATATGATAGCTGTTTAATAATAGAGAAGTTATAAGAATCTTTTTTATCATATAGATTGGTGATAACATGATTATTGAAGGTATCTAAATTTAGGTCTAAATAATTTACAGTTTGACTAACACTAGGCTCATTAGGGATTAATTCAAGGTTAGAGGGGTAAAAATCAATATTAATGGGATAGGAATCATCAATGATAATACAAATTAAGTCATCAACATATTGATATATAATATAAGAATTAGAGTTAAAATGACATTTATAAAAATAAAGATATAAGTTAGCTAGAATACTACTACTACAGCCCCCTTGAGGTACACCAGATGTTTGTAAATATATGTTATCACCTTAGATAATATAATTGTTGTATAACATAAAGTGCAATAGCATAGAAAAGTTTGTGACATTAAATGGAACATTATTGGAAAATTGATAATCATGATAAAGAGAGATAATAACTTTAAATCTTTAATATCAATATTATTAAATAGGTCTTTAAAATCATAGGTATGGAAACCAAGAATATGTGGAAGCTTGCTAAGGTGATTAACTAAATCAAAACCATTGTTCAATATGAAATAGCCTGAATTCTTAAATTTAAGAGATTCAATAACTCTGTTTAAACAGTTTAGCAAGTGCTTACTAGCGGTAGTGGTAAAGATATTATGTCCACAAGTAACTGTTCTAAATCTGAGAGGTGATTTGTGGAATTTAGGAACCAAAGTAACATATGGAAATTTATAAAACTTACAATTAAGATTTAATTGTGTATATAATTTTAGCATTTTAGTTTTGATTTTGATAGACTGATTATTAATGGGTTTAAAAATATGTCATGATTATTTTTTAAGTAATTCTGTAACAGAGAAACATAATATTTTTTACAAATAATGGCATAATTATTAGAAGCTTTATCTACATATATATATATATATATATACACACACACACACACACAGGGTGTCCCAAAAATATTGACCTTGGCTTTTATTTCTTAAATATTGATCTTAGACATATATAATAAATTACAAAGTTGCATAAAAAAAGGTACAGAATTTTATGAAATCGATAAAAATTTTCAGGGTATTAAATCTGAAGAAATACAAAATTTAAATTTTTATACGGCCCCCATACAAAAACATTTCCAATGAGTAAAGTGAGCCCCATACACTAATAAGGTGATGTACAAAATTTTAACATTTTATCATAAAAAGTTCCAGAGATATGTTTAAACAAAGTGGGTGAGGGATTAATCACAAATTAAAATGTAAATGTTTACAGCAAGAGTGCAAATGATGCAACGCAGAAATGCATCATAGGCAAATAATATCTATCTCTTATTTTTAATGGATCTTTGTCATGGATGGAAAACATTTTGAACAAGCTTTGTAATCTTTGCGTAAAGTTATTATTTCTATACAGTGTATACTTTTGTATCAATAAATAGCAAAATTATTATTTATTTATGTAATCATTGTTTTCTTTCATAATTTGCGTATGACCCCTGAAACGCGACCTGCAGACATGATTTTTTCCCTCTGAGAATCCATGTCGATGCATCGAAAAGTGGTTTAATCCAGCAATTTTGTTTTTTCATATCTCTGGGACCTTTTATGATAAAATGCTGAATTTTCGTACATCACCTTATTCATGTACAGAGCACATTTTACTGATTGGAAATGTTTTTGTACAGAGGGCGTATAAAAATTTTAATTTTGTATTTCTTAAAATTTGATTCCCTTGAAAATTTTAATCGATTTCATAAAATTCTGTATCTTTTTTTATGCAACTTTGTAATTTATTATATATGTCTAAAATCAATATTTAAGGAATAAAAGTCAATGTTTTTGGGACACCCTGTGTGTGTGTGTGTGTGTGTATATATATATATACACATAACATTGCTGCCAAGATCCACTATTGGCTATCTTGGTAGTGACAATTGTGTGTACATCTTATTTTCTGGCAAATGTGTTTAAACTCAGATCAGCTAAATATACAGGGCCTGTTTTAGGCACAAGTCAGTTGCCCTGGGGCTCCCAAATTTTACTCTAAAGGTTTGACATTCACAAGTTTTACCCTTTTACTTTGATTTTAAGTTACATTTATATCATTCAGATTTTGTGCAACTAGAATGCTGTGAATATTTTTTATTCACTTTAAACATTAGTCAGTAATACTTATGTTAAAATGTTTTGCAGGACCTAAATCACACAAAAGTGCCTCAACAATGGGCACCATTGGATTATTTACAATCATTATTTTAGATTTTCTTTGAAGCATGTTTGAAATAGGATGTAAGAAGTTTCATGCAACAAGTTATTTTTTTTCCCTATATAAAACTATTCTTAGTACTAATAGTTCTAGACCACATATCCTTTCAATGATTCCAATCCCCTTTTTCATTTTTTCCTATTGGAAATTTTGTACTTTTCCACCCACTCGTGGTAAGAAAGTTCTTATATGTTCTTACAAGGAAAATGTGCAATAAGGGACAAAAGATGAAATCCATTAATTCTGGGGCAGCTGTAATCAACCGGACACTGATGTGCCCTTTGGATAAGTTACATAGCTACCTGTGTTTTTAGGATATGTTAGTGATGCTTATTGGGAAGAGTGTGGCGCTTCCTGAATTTCTTATTCGGAAATTGTTCTTACACTATTAATATTCACAAAATCAAGAATAAAACTTAAACTCATGAAATGGATAGACATGTGTTCATATTTTAAAATTAAGAAAAAGGCAGAAGAAGGGCATTCCATATATTTGGACCCCTAACAAGAGGGTTTTGTGACTACAAGATAAAGTTATTTTAAAATGCAAAAGTTCAGTAGTTTTATTGTACGATTGTGGTAATTTTGCTTGAAACAAATTCAAACTTAAAAGCAGAAGCAGAAACATAGAAAGACATGTTAACACACAGCTTTTACATAGCACTTTATAATCTGGCTTCGGACATAGCAGGCCCAGCTATACGTCCCTCATTATACCATTGGAAGTAAGTGTCTTCATATAAGGCTAAAAAGTTCTATATTGTTGATATACTATTAGTGTTATTTAATGTACATCGATAACTATTTTTATTTGTGTTTCAACTGTATTTCAAATAAATTATGAACATTATTTATGAATATGCATACCTAAAAGTCGAAAGAAGCTACAAACATATAAAGCAACGAGAAGTGAAATGAGCCAACCAGGTATATTGGTTTTCTGTTAAATATGTATGTTTTGAATTTTATATGCCATGTTTTATTATTTAGTTTGTTATTTTACATGTTATGTATTTAGTTTGAAAAAGGTCATTTCTTATCTGTGTCCAAGAGAGCGCTGCTACGCAAACAGATGTTGAGGTTTGGAAACCTCTGTTATTAAAACCACAATCATCTACATATTCAAATAAATAGTGTTTTTCATATCTTACAAAAATTTATTTTACAGCAAATAACCAAAACTGACGTGAAGTTTTGCAAGATAATTCAAGAACATTAGAACAATCCAGGAGGCCCAGGTTTGATCCATGGTTTTGACTGAATTTGATTTTGAAATTACACTTAAGTTAATGGAAAAATTAAAATTTAGATGAGGTGTAGAATTAAAAGGAAAAATATTTTAATAAGTAACCTGAGATAAATTCATTTTAATTGGTCAAATTATATTTTTACAGACAAGGAAAATGTAAAAATTGCTTAAAGATAATCAACTACAGTGAACTACAGTCAACTATTGTATTTTCGGTGTTATAATTGAAACCCCAATATTAGAAATTAAATAGCCTGAAAGTGAAAACACATTGTAGTTATTAAAAAATTTAAATGCTGTTTAAAAGAAAGAAAAGTGATGGATCTCCAGTAATGCTGCATAGTTTGGACATTGGATGAGTTTACTTACTGCAATAAATTTTAAACTTAAATTTTTAAATGTAAATTCTTATTTCAAGTAAGATCTGTAGATATATATATTTCATGTTGTGTAATCCAAGTGTTTCATATTGTAAGTTTGGTTATTGGTGACTTTTAGTGTAAATGTTTTGTAGCAATTTTTATTCTGGATACTGGTTTGGCACCACAAAAATGGAGAATTGCATTTGGCTCACATTGATGTAGTTAGTCACACAAAATTATCACGAGCAAAAAATTCAAATGACTGATTTTTAGTCCATTTTCTCCTGAAAATAGTAACTTTTGTGTGTGTGTGTGTGTTGAAGACCCAGACCACACGGCCAACCCGAAAACTTTTGGCAGCTATTTGTGTGGCCGTGTGTGTGGTGGTGGGGCTAATAATTCTTGTTCTGAGGGGGAAAAAAGTTACCTTTTTTTATAGGCTTTGACCCATTTTAAGCTACAAATCCAGATTATACTGTGACAAACTTATTTCATAGAACATGTACATATTTTAGTGGAAAAAGATTCCTAATGAACTTACTAAGATAAATTCCTCTTTACTTAAGAAGCCATCTTGATCAGTATCACTTAAGTCCCAAATCTAGAACAAAAATTTATATAAGTCCTTTAGACACAGATAAATCTGTTTTACATACATATTGAGTCAAAAATTCAAACAGCTTAGAGAAAATGTATCAGTATCACTTAAGTTCCAAATCTAGAACAAAAATTTATGTAAGTCCTTTAGACACAGATAAATCTATTTTACATACATATTGAGTCAAAAATTCAAACAGCTTAGAGAAAATGTATGCTATTTATTATAGATTGTAGCCAATTAAATGGATGACACTCAACAGCATTTTAAAAACGCATTATTTAAGATAGTGATTTTGAACATTTGGTTTATAACCCCCTTGAGGATTCACACAATACCTTTAGGGAGTCTGTAAAAATTTTTCAGTAGTGTTTTTTTCTTTTTTTAATAAAAAAAAAAACAAACACTACTGAAAAAACTTAAATGAATTATAACAATCTTTTTTACAAACAGAATATTTCCTAAGATGTCTGAGAATAGTCAATGCATTTTGTACATAGTCATTGTTATAAACTTGTTACATTATACTGTGAAAAAAACATTTTCTGTTACGTGCAGTTTGTAGGTCGATGTTGGCTAATTTCAGCATGCTGAATTCAGATCTTTAGTCAGATGTTTATATAAAACCAGCATTTTAAAATAAGTTTGCATATTTATTTGCGATCGTGTTGCCAGTCATGTACGCTAGACAGTTTTTCAAACCAAAACTTCTTTACCTTCTTTTACATCTTTAGCTACATTCTTGTAATGAAGGATTCAATTTTCATCATTTTGGCCATTTCTGATGTCTTTACTCTTAATAGAGGATATTAATTGCAGCATTTTCAAAGCACAATTGTTTCAACAACTGAAGCAATGTAGTTTTCAGTTCAGGGTAGGGTAGCCAAATGGAACTCCTGATTCAAAGATTTCCATAGTTTTTTTCCTGTTTCAGCCATACTGAACTCACAGTAGAACGCTTAAGTCCAAGCTGTTTGTTTGGATCTGCTTTCAATTCCTTTGATAATTTTCCCTTTCTCCTTCAAAGTTAATGGGATTTTCTTGTTTGAAGCTGTAGTCATAGCAGAAAAAATGTGTTTCCCTAGCATCGTATATAACAGATAAGATCCTACGGTTTCTTTCACCAATAGATATATGATTTTTTTTTTATCTATACTTATCACACCCCTATTCCAGTGTCCAGCCCAATTTTGTCACGAGTTCATAAAATTGACTGCAACTCTGACTCTACAACATCTCTCTATGTTTCAGACACACATTGATTGATGCGCGGTAAGCAATGGGGCGTGGTAGCCCATTGATTAGCGCGCTGGAGTTGCACTCGGTAGGCCCGGGTTTGATTCCAGCCACTGCCAAAACTGCCGCCGTGTTCATGCGGAGTACGATCACATTAAACATGTGGGTCCGGTCCCTGTGGATGCCTCCCCCACTGGGTTCCGGTCTAAATTGGGTGGCACTTCCGGACTGTCCAAACAGTTACCTTACACCTTTCTGGTAGGTCGGACGGTCTGGGTTTCAACAACAACACATTGATTGATAGTTCTAAACTGGCTATCAATCAATACCACTACAAGATGTCATGGCGATGACAGGAACTTCCACGCCCAAAAAATTTATCATCAGAAAATAAACACAATTAGAAGAAGAAGAAAAAAAGACATACCCCACACCGGATTGACAACTTTCGTTTTTCTGTGACAAATAATGTCAGTTGAGTTGAAAATAGTTTTGGTAATTAACTTTTCCAAAATATATGCTTTCAGTTAATAAATTTTGTCCATTTTAATGAATGAAAGATATGCATAAGAGATGTTTTATAACATATAATGTCCATAGACCTTAACTGAGCAATCCACATTTGCATATAATAATGTTGGGTTGTTACTTTTGGCAATTTAATAATTTCAGGAGTTTTGTTTTTAATCTAAACGTGTTCAGGGGTCTTATTTACATAGTCATTCTCTTTTTAGTTATCCTTTTTCCAATTGTTTAGGTTTTGATATTCTTCTGTTCCAAATAGGTTCTTTTCAATAGGTTTTGTGTTAAAAATGGCGAAAGTTCGTTCTTTTTAGGTTTTAGGAATTTACATTTATTTAAATTGGCTAATTTGCAATTCCATTTATTGCTCTTTTTATTCCCTTTGATTTGATTCCAAATTTGTTGCTCTCGGTTAAAAATTCGTTAATTCATAGCGAATTTTCAGTTTTATTCTATTTTCAGCTTCTTAAATATTTCAGAATCGTTCATATTTAAATTGTTGCCGAATGCGTATATTCCAAACCGTTTCACTTCATTTCTTTTAATTTTCGTCTGCATTAAAATTCCAGTTTTCTTTTTTAAAATGTCAAGTTTTTAATTGGTTGACCGTAATATTAAAATCGTCTGTCATTAATTATTTTATAGTTCATCGCTAAGTTTGGCAGCGATGTTTTCACGGTATATAAGAAAAATCACGCTCTTTTCTCGCTCTCTTCCCTTTTGATTAGAATTAAGATGTGATCTATGAAGTTCTTTTTAGCACTTCCGTGCTCTTAATCATTCCATCGCATTGGAACGAAATATTGCCTCATCTCTGTTGATAAACGTGTGAATATCTGCACTTAGTTACTTTCAACGATGTTCTAAATGATGTTGTTTATTCACGTCACAAGAAGTCTTCATCATTTAAATTGATTAATAGCATGGCTGGACAATGTTTTGTCTTCGAGTGCTTCTAACTGGCAGTGTGTGAAGGAAGGCATTGTTTAGTCTATGAATTGCTTGCCTGCCCTGTAGATTTGAGAAGTGCTATGACGCCAATTAAGCGGTTGTTTATTGTTATCCATGTGCATTCTTTAAATGATGTATTGAGTCGGCATTTCCATATGTGATTAATGGACTATAGGCTTGGCGCTTAGTACAGATGAGAAGTGTCCACTGTTTCCGATGAAGAGATCATTAATTGATGGTTATGCTGATCAAATTTTATGACGTTGAGGAGTGTGCTGACGTGTGAGCGGTCCTTCTTTTGGACTGGAGTGGATGGTTTCCTCGTGTTTAAGCGATTGGACTTTTGCCTTTCCATCTTTGGTCTCATCTGTTAGGATATGATGCATCTAGCAATGTTCCATAACGGCTCTACATCCGTGTGATATCTTTTAAATTCTAATTTTAATGGTTTCTGTCAGTTTTAGACTATTTTAAAGTTTAATTTAAATTGGCTAGAATAAGACCCCCAGATCTATATATTTTAAATCACCTGAACCTGAGGTTTTCTTTAAATTTTGTTGAAATTCCCTTTTGGCTAACTTATGCTCTTTTTATTCTAAATTCTAGTTTTGGAAAATATTTGTATAATTTTAATACTGTTAACTTTAAATTTTAATATTCTAACGTTTTTGCTACCACTTTACATCTGGCCATTTTATTAATTCAATTTATTTAATTTATTTATGATGTTTAATTTAATTTGCATAGTTAATGAGATGTTTTAAAAGTTGTAAAATGTTTTGAAAATTCTTTAAAAATGAAGTTTAAATTTTAATAAACGTTAGAATTTTGAAAACTAAAATTCTGTGTTCTCTCTTTTACTTTAATGTTTTTATTTTTACGAAAGTGCCATTTTTAATATTTTACAGGAGTACATAATTGTACATTTAGGGTAACTGGTCAATTGGTCCCCTTTCAGTTTATTTCTAGAATATTTACAGGTTTTAGGAACTTTAGAACTTTTTCAGAGTTTAGGTATTTTACAAGTTTAGAATACAGTATTCAGATAAATTTTAGATGACGTTTCAGATTTTAGGAACTTACAAGTTTTTTTATTGCATTTAAAAAATTTACAGGAAGTTTAGAAATATTTAATAGAAGAATATTTAGAATGTTTTTAATATTTCATAAATGCTTTGTTTCTCCTCCCGACAATAACGCAAAATCTATTTTAAGAGGGGCCATCTTAACGAGAGTCCACTGTATTTGCTTTACTTTTTATACGGAACAAAAACAAATAAATATGTCATTTCTGACATGGGAACTTAATTAATATGCATTAAAAATTCTATTAATCCTGTTAAACAGCTCTGTCATTCATTGGAAATCTTAAAAGACATTTCCAAGAATTTATTCCATGCAAAAGCTTTTAGAAACTATAATAACATTTTTTTTTTATTTGGAACCTGAAAATTGACAATTATCAGATATTCAGTTATACAAATATTGGATCAACAATAAAAGTAAAAGATAAAACCTGCCCCATATCCAAATGATTTTTCAAATGTAAATCTTAAGTTGTGTTGGCTTGATATACAATCAATTTTGATACATATTGATAGCTTGTAACCATATGTTTCCTTCATACACTGAAAAACTTGAAACCATTAAATCTACTTATTTGGAATTACATAGTTTGGTATATTTATTTATTTTTTAACAAATATTTTTTTAATGCGCAACTCTCAATCTCAATGTAATGTAATTCTCAATGTGTAACTCTCAATTGATCTATTCGCATGTGATTATTCCTAGGAATAAATCACTACACGGTTAATTAAAATCTTCATAAATTGAAAGACTATTTGCAGCAGAGAAAAACATATAGTTACAGATATAAATTTCAGTTACATGCACTAAAATTCATTACATAAAATTTCATATGAGGAAATAAATTCTTACTTTTCCTAAAACATCCAAAGGTAACTTTGAATTTAACATAACCTAAAACACAAAGAAAATAAATCAGAATTTGAATAGTATATATATATATATATATATATATATGACTGTTATCATTTTACCAACAGTGTGCCATGGATTGTTTTGGATATAATAATTGCCCAGCTAAAAATTATAACTTCAATAAATGTAAGAATAAAAATTGTAAAACCTGCCCATATGCTTCTAACTCACAAATTACTAATCTAAATAGTCATAAGACTTTCTGTAAAATTTTTAATTGCATCTACAAATTATCTTGTAATATATGTAATATATCTTATATAGGACAAACCAGTAATCCTATTCATCTACGTATGAATGTACATAGAGATCATGTTAAAAAATATATCCACAATAATAATTTTCTTCCTACTTCTAATAAAATCGAATATAAACACTTTGCTCATCATGGTTTTGAAAATATAACTATACATATTTTGGACATTAAAACAAATACTGCTGATAGATTATTCTTTGAAAACTTCTATATTAAATCACAATGTACTCTGTTTCCATATGGATTAAATCAGTTATATCTCAATGGTAATATTGTTAAGAATAATTTTGTAGATAATAAATATTCTATTTTTAATCACCTTTTTTTTAAACCTCTTTTACATAATAGTAAATTGGCTAAACTCAAAAGATTTAAACGCGGTAAAGGAAGCTCCTCCCAATATGATATTAAAGCCGAGATTAAAAGTATGCATCAACAATTCAATAACACATATCAATGGAAATTTATTAAATCATGGGTATTTGCAGTTAAGAAAAAACAATTAAACACAGTTTATGCTATTTTCTTAAAGTTAAATCTTACTAATGAACATTTTAATCATATTTTCTATGATTTGCTCATTACTAGATCAAAATATTTAAAAATAAAACTTAATCAATTTCATAATAATAACTGTTCTAATTCTTATTGTGTAATATCATTTAAGCATCCTATTTATAATTCCATAAACTTTAAGAATTTATTTAATCAGTTTCATCATTTATTGCCTGTAAAGGATTTGAATGTTACTAAAACTTTTAAATATAACAAGCCTATTGGAAGAACCATTTTTAATTACAATGCAATTTCAAAATCTCTCTCAGTCGACATAGATTCCTCAACAAATTTAGATGGTGAATGTATTTGTAGTGTTGATAATTATGCTGAATTTATAAATCCACACTTGGGTCATATAGTTACTGGAGACTTAACCATTGTAAAAGATAAATCTTTAAGAACTATAATGTCATTTGGCACTAAATTCAGGTTACCTTCATGTAATAATTCTAAACAAGTGTTAAAGTCAATCAATCTGGACCTTGATAAATTTATTTATGGATTAGCTTCTAAATATGCTCAGCCTTTAGAGGCATTTAATATGTGGAAATTTACTATTTTAAGATCTATTAAAAATACAATTTGTAGTATTAATTTATCTAGATCTATATATAATATGGATAATATAAAGCATTCTGTTAATGATTTACATAGATCTTTTGTTATTACTTATGTAGATAAAGCCTCTAATAATTATGCTATTATTTGTAAAAAATTCTATATTCAATATCTGCTAGATTATTTAAAAAATAATAGTCTATTTAAAATTGATTCACACTCTCTTAATAGTATCAAATTGAAAATTATCAATATGTATAGTGATTTAGATATTAATAATAAATTTTTGACATTTCCATATATTGTGCTTATACCTAAATTTCATAAAAATCCTATTAAATTTAGAACTGTTACTAGTGGTCATAATTCATACTCTTCTACTGCTAGTAAATTATTACTAAATTATTTAAATGTACTAAATAGCAATTTACGAGATTCTGGTGATAGCTACCTTATTCTAAATAACAGTAAGGAATTAAAAAATAAATTAAAAACGCTTGGTAAAATAATAGGATTTCAAACTTTTGATTTTAAAGATCTATTTAATAATATTAAGATCACTAATCTATATGATGTCATTTTAGTTTTATATAATGCTTATATTACTAAACATTCTAATCTTACAAAATTTACCAATTTTCCTAAGCTTCTCCATTTCGTTCTTTTCAATAATTATATCTTTCAAGGTAATAAATTATACTTACAAGTCTCAGGTGTTCCACAAGGTGGCTGTAGTAGCAGTATGTTAGCTAATTTATACCTATATCATTATGAAAAATTCTTTACTTCAACTGATTATAAAATTTATAGATATGTAGATGATCTGATTTGTCTTGTATTTACTGATAACTATGTTATAGATATAGATTTCTATCCGGATAATTTGGAATTAATACCTAATGAAACTTCTATTAGTAATAATGTTTATTATTTGGATTTAAATCTAATTATAGAACCTGCTCATGGGATAGTTACTAAATTATATAAAGGATGGTGTGCATTGCAATCTCCGGATGCATGAAAACCACTCCTACTGCAACTCTTGAACTTTTACTTGGCTTGCATCCGCTCTATATGCGTATTGAGGCAGAAGCACTTATCTGCATGAACAGACTCAAATATCTGAAACACTGGAAAGATTACTCAAGATATCTATCTTGGGGTGAACTTAACAGTAATGTTGCTAGGCATCCTTATTTTTGTATGCCACCTGATGGCATACATGTCAAATTTACGTTTGATAAGCCTTATGAAATTCTTGTCCCCTCGCGGGATGATTGGAAGAGGACTCCAACCTACAATAAACATAATTGCTTTGTATGGTATACTGATGGCTCGAAGATTGGCACAAGTACTGGTGCGGGAGTCTGTTGCCCTGATGATGGCACTAAGCTATCTTATCCGCTTGGCAATTTTGCTACTGTCTTTCAGGCCGAAGTATTTGCCATTCTTATGTGTTGTAGAATTTGCTATGACAGAAAGTACGAGAATAGCCAGATTTTCATTTGTTCTGACAGTCAGGCTGCTCTTATGGCTCTGGGGAAATTCACTGTGACGTCTTCCCTTGTCTGGGAATGCTATAAAGCTCTCTGTAAAATTGCTAGTAATAATAGTGTCATTCTGTACTGGGTGCCTGGTCATTCGGGCATTCCTGGCAATGAATTGGCAGATGAACTTGCTAGGAAAGGCTCTAGTACTCCTTTTGTGGGCCCTGAGCCAGCCTTGGGTATTCCCAATGATCTTATCAGAAGAATTGTCTTTGACATCTTCAGGAAGCTTCAATGCAAGAACTGGCGGGACACTAAGGGACAAAGGCAAGCGAAAATTCTCAACTGTAATTGCCCTAGTGCACGTCAAAAGGAACTTTTTAGGCTCAGTAGAACTGGCATCAGGAGAGCTGTTGGGCTCCTTACTGGGCACTGCACTCTCAAGAGACATCTTAATATTATGGGTGTCTCCAAGGATTCGCTTTGCAGAGGCTGCAATTACAGCGAAGAAACTGCAGCTCACATTCTGTGTGAATGTGAGGCCTACTCTGCTCACAGATTCGAACACATTGGTCGCCATGTGATTGAACCCTGGGAGCTGAATGACATTCCTGTCAAGTGCCTGCTCATGTTTGCATCGGCTACTGGTCTCTTCTCTTAGGGACCTTCACTTTTTGGGGGGTAGTACAATAGACCTCTGGTCGATGTGCTAGGCTCTTCCGGAGCCACCCACCTTCATATCATTCATCATTCATACTAAATTATATGATAAAAAAGATTTTTTTAAATTTAATATTAATAAATTATTACCTTTTAATTCCTGCAACTCGATTCAATTGTTTAGAAATATTATACTTAATCAACTTTTTAGAATTTATAGATTATCAGATAAAAAATTTCATGCTTTGCACATTAATAACCTCAAAATTACCAGTAAAATGTATCAATATCCTGCATATTTAGTCAATAGTATAGTTAATAAGTTTCGATTAGCCTAAAATTCTCATATTCTCCCCTTATTATCTTATTTTAGCCGTACTTCTTCATTCTCCTGCAATTATATTTTTATCTTTTTATCTCGAAGCTTTAACAGTTGAATAACTCATTTTATTTCATTTTATTGCTTTTGCGCAGTACAGTTTTTATTACTCTCTTTGGCAACAGCAAATCACATCTTTTCATTTTGACATATGGCAACATTGATCCAGTCATATTTTGCTCGTCATGGTTGCGCTGAAGAGGTGTGTTTTGAGGTATTTATGTTTCCTTTATTGTTCCAATCTATATGCTTGTCGTCCATATAACACAAATTTATAGATAAAATCTATCTTGTGTTTCAGAAACAAGCATTTTTGTGTTCATTTCGAAAGGATATATGGACCCGACGAGAATTTTTTCGAAATGAACTTTTCGTAAGCCTAATCTCGTAAGCCTAAATCTCCTCCATGTGCAAGCTTTTTTGCTTGATTTTTTTGTTTTCTTATTTGCATTCCTCATTTTTGAAATTTGTTGATTGTCTTTGTCCTTATGACTTGCATTATGCTTTATTATTTCCTCTTTTTGTCTTAATTTCTTTTATTTCTTTGTATTTGTAGAAAATTTTGGAATAGTGTATTATGAGTTACTACATACATTCTAACTTTGGATTTAATAATTTATATTTTTATATATATATATATATATATATATAAAGTTAGTAGTGTATAGTATTACAGCAGAAAAGAACATCTCTTTACTATAGTTACAGTAAGGAAAGAAATTCACATAAAAGAGGCAAAAGAAATTCTATTCCATACCGGTTTAACTTTGTCTCCAGGTAGTTTACCAGCACTAGGACTCATGGAATAAAACATTTCTTCATATTTCTTTTTCTCAGAAGCCTAAAACGTTAACAAAAGAAGGTGAAGAGCAAAACAAAAGATTTTACATAGATTTTAGAACATTTTACCATATCTACCTTATTATAAAAGAAGTGCATTCTATCATTTGACTTTGAGAAATGACAAAGCCAATAAAATAAAGGTGAAACATTAAGATCTATGTGTGCAGCATTTTCTTGCAAGGATAAATACATATATTTAAATTGAGGACATTGCTGAACAGTATGACTATCAAATGCAGATTTGCAATTGCTCAAGTGCCAAAGTAAGGTATTTAAAATCTTCTAAATTGTAAGGATAGTCATTATATTTATTAGATATTCACTACATGTAATTGTCTAACATGTTTTGTCATTCTAGACTAGAAGCCACCCAGTGACAACCGAAAAGGTTGATATTTGCACATTTATAGTACCGATTACAGTATAGAACCCAATAGAGCTGGATTTTCAAAAAGTCCAGACTCTCCAGAAGCCTGTTCGTTGAATTTTTATATACTTATAGCATCAACTTTGGAACAAAACTTAACAGTACTAGATTTTTCAGTTACACTCACTAGGGGCATAGAAAATGGGTTGTTTTCAAAAAGCCTTTTTAGACCCTTCAGACTATCTTCTCACCCTTGGTGATTTAGAAAGTTGAATTTTTGTACATTTATAGTATTGGTAGAACCTAATGTAGTCAGATTTTCGAGGGCAGATATTATGGTTTTCATGTCCTTCCAGATCCTCAAGCAGCCCTCCAGTGGCTTAGAAAGCTGAATCTTAGCATACCTATAGTATCGACTACTGGATAGAGCCCAAGGAGCCGGATTTTCAATTTTTATCAGGGAGTGCGACAGGTAAAGTCTTTCAAAACACCCCCCAAAGCTCTCACCGGCCCCTCCCGACATAAAAGGCTGGAACTCAACAGTGAGGCAGAATCTAATTGGACCAATTTTCAGTTGAGACAACCATTTTCAATGTTAAACACCATACATTGTTAAACAAAATAAAATGTATTAAAAAAAGTTTCAGTGTAGTTTAAGAGTGTTAGTTTAACTGTCTTTGGCACGCTTAAATTTAAATACTAGTATTTAATATTTTTATTTAATTATTTATAGATATCACTAGATTTTACATGAGATAAATATAGAATAATTCCAACAGATAAAACAAATGATATGAAATTTGAGATGGCAGCTGTTAATCAGTCATTACATAAAAAAATGGAATAAAATGAATGAGTACCTGCCTGCAAGCATGGAAATACTTTTATTGTTAAATAAGGTGCAAACAAAAGTATGATAATGAACTAATATTTTTAACAGAGCTTGACAGATGTACAAGTCATGTTTACCTATATGATATCCAGATGTTTCTTATACTAATGTGAGACCCAGCAACGATCTACTCTTATGACAGAGTTAGTAACAGTTCATATTAATTTCCAGAACTTTAAACTGTTTGTATTAAACTGCATTTATTTTATCGTTGATATGTATCACAGAGAAACTCACATAGATAATCTATGACTTTTCATTAAAAATAAAGTATAGTTAAAAATTGTTTCTCAGAGATCAATTCATTGCAGAAACAAACTCATTTTCAATTCTGTTTGTATCTCTAGCTAACTATTTAATTTATGATAATTATACTAACCTTGATGTTCCAATCAACAGCAGGAGAGTTTCTTCCACTTAAAGTTTGCTATAAAAAAATTATATAATATTATATAATTATTTTTTTTATTGTGAGGATACACAAAATTAATATATTGCATTCTGTTTCATTGAAATATTTCAATTTTTTAAACTAATCCATCTTTTTTAAGTAAATCATAAAACCATGCCATAATTCAGGCTATAAAATGAACAGACTCTTTTGGCATCAGCACTCTTCATTTTACGTGAGTAATTTAAATTGATTTGAAAAATTTGAAGTAACAGGGCTAGAAATTAGCAGAAAGACAGGTGTCAATGGCACCTACTAACTCTTTCTCAGTTGCCAAAATGTTCAACTTGATTGCAATTTCAGAATTACTTATTTTGTCTATGTTATGCAGGCTCTCAAAATGAATAGTCCTTTATTAACGCCATCACCTTTTACACAATTTGCAGGCACATGAAATCCATGACATGCTTTGGTTAGATTGTTAGACGCAAGAATAAATAGTTAATCAGTCTGAATTCTTCATATTACATATGCAAAGAAAAAAAGCAAAAAATTAGGTGTGAGAAATGACTTTTGGATCAAAAATCTTGGTCATCAAAACAAAATTTATAGGTGCAAAACACAACTAATGGCTGCTAATTTTGAACCCTGCGTATAAGTAGAAGTTCTAAAATAAATGTCATAGCAACAGCAAGATAATATAGCTTGAAAGATTATTGCAAGGTTTCAATGACAGTGGAAAGGATGTTTTAACAAAACATCATTTGGTTGGTCTGTATGTTAAAAAAATACAAATTGTGAAACATTACAATGAAAACTATAAAGAAAATTTTCCCCATGTGAAGTAAAAAAATATATATAAGGAATTTTTACTTTTCTGATTTAAAGTTACTGGTTTTTGAAAATTTGGTCATAACATACACATTGTGCATGTTGGGTAAAATTATATCAATATATAATATATTTCACTGAACTATTATCTTCAAATTTCATAAAAGAAAAAAAAAATCTAGATAAAACTATTTCAATTGTAAATAGAAAATATAGCATACACAACAAACATTGAAAACCAAGTTATAAAGAGCATTGAGAAATAATTTTGAAAAATAGTTTCAATAGGAAAAATGTTAAAATTAATTTAATTATACATTTATTGAATAATTTTACTGTACTGCTTTTTAACATTTTTGTTAATATGACACCTGCACCAGTGGTGGATTTAACAGGCGAAAAGTGGACAATTGCCGCCTGGGCCCCTACCCAAATGGATCTCAGGGCCCTTATCGGAAAAAAAAAATATATACTCATATTTTAACATTTTGATGATGTTGTAAATTTAAAAATAGAAATTCAAATTATAACTTTTAAGAGTTAATTTTAATTAAAATTAATATATTAATTTATTTAGTTATTAAATGTTTAATTAATTTTAAGGAATTTATCGTTTGAAAGAAATCCAACAGGTAAAGCCACTAATCGGAGGTATGTAACTTGAAAAGGGAATTTTTCTGTGAAGTGGGAAATGCAACGCTACAAACCTGGCAGCACTAGTACAGAGTGCGAACAAAGTTAATTTCATTTATGTTTGTGTTCTGTTTCCATTTATTAATTTGTTGTGTTACTCTTTATTTACATACTTCCAGAAATAATGGATAGGTATAAGGAGCCAAAGAGTGGATGTTTAATGTTTACATTATTTAGAATTCATCACTGAAAAAAAATTTGTTGGACAGCTTTGCATGTTATAGAGTATTGCATATTATTTAGATTGTTTCTAACACTGCCTGTCAGCACAGTGAGCGCCAAACGAGTGATGAGTTAGTTCTCTGAAAAGAATTTAAAGAGTATCGTCATGCTACTATCACTGAAGAAACCCTTACTGACTATAGCATACTTTACATCAAAAGATCAGTTGCCAATAAAATAGATTTAGATTCTACGATAGAAATATTCGCCGAGCAGAATGCAAGACGAGGTTTTACAATGATATAAGTTAATATACGTGAATACACCCTATCATGCACTAATGATATGAGCATGCATTTTATAATCAAGCTTATCAGAGCAAGTTAGAAGTTAATTGTATACCTGGTTAAAATTGCAGAAAATAAAATATAACTCTACTATAGTGTGCTAACTTTTCATTGAGTGAATAATAAAAATATAGCATAAAAATTTACACCAAAATGTAGAGCTGTAATTGTAAACTCTATATTTTCTCACCTGGTTCCCTTGATATCTAAGTACAGTTACCATGGAAATTTTATTCTTATTTTTTTATAGTTTTGCAATTAACATTATTGTCACACATGTCGAGGAACAAAGATGGAAGCGGAGTGTGAGATCTGTGCAGCAATTGACTGCGCACATCAATTATGTCATAGATATGACTTCTATTCCTTGACGTAGAACTATCTCTAGAGAATGCACTTGATGTACCATCCATGAAGTTGACGCATTATACTTTCTGAGCACTATAACTGTACTATGAAACAGGAAAAAATATGCATTCCCTCGTACAGCTACTTCAATAAAAAGTATTTTCAAAAATGACTCTTTGAAATGGACCCCTTAGGATGTTTGCCGCCTGGGTCTTTTTCCTTAAATCCGCCACTGACCTGCACAACATGCTGTAGTAGGTTGGCAGACTAAAAATCAGTGTTGTGGAATCAGTACACCAAACTTTTGACTCCAACTCCTCTTTCTTCCTGCTACTTTCCTTCCTTTTCCTACAATTTAAAGTAACACTAAATGCTCTGTAGCAAATTTACATTTCTACAATTCAAATTTTATTTGAAGCAAGCTCATGTCATTGCTACTTAGATTTGGAAGGAATTTCTTAAAACAGTGATCCCCCCATTCTAAAAGATGTAACTTGAGAATTACACTACTACTGATAATGAATTCATAGTTTCATTATAGCTTAGAAATAATAATCGTCGAATTAACTTTAAGATGAAATCATAGATGACACACAATTGTTTTAGTTCTTCAACAATTTAATTGTTGAAGAAATTTTTGATATGATAGAGACAGCAGTATTTTTCAGAATTGTAAGAATATGACGATCATAGAGTTTGCTGTTGCCTATTTGAACACTTTCATAGTTAAAAAAAAATTAACAGTAGATCAAAATAATCTTATTTTTTCAACATATATTAAAAATACAGTATGTTTACTTCCATAAAAAAAAAAGGAAAAAACAGAAAGAAACGTGAATATTTCTGTTTTAAATAAGTTGAAAATTTTTAGTCTGTACACATGAATTTATTAAAAAAGAAAATTTTGAAATAAGTTATATTTCAGAACTTCTAAGTTAATTGATGACAATTCAACATGTTATGTATAAAAATTGTTTTATCAATGGGAAACTACAGGAAAATGATCATGTAGGGAAATTTTACATTATTTAATATTCTGGGATATTTATTCTTTAACTAGAAGTGTTTTCTGTTCCCTTGGAGATTCGAATATATAAAAGTTTCATTGTAAAGTTAGCATCATAAATGAGTATTAAAAATATGAAAATAAGTAAACAAAAGAAAAATGATATATAAGTATGTAATATATATAAATTTATTCTACACTCACCAATTGTGGAGGAGGGACATCAAGACTCATATTTGTTAATGTAAGCTCTTTCCCATTTTGTTGGAGAGCAATTAATTTCAGAGCTACGAAAAATCCCTTCTTGTCTAGGAAACCTTTCCCTTGGGGATCTGACATATCCCATATCTGAAAAGAAGAAGAAGAAAAAAAAACCATAAGAGATTCTAATAAAGAAAAAATTAGTGATGGCTTCAATTCAATAGAGCCAAATATTTTGCATGAATAACATCTTGTAAACTAAAATATCAAAACTATGACTATATTTTAAAAATAAAAACCTGATCTGAAATTCAATTATATATTCTTGTAGGGCTTTCAAAGGGTTAAAAATTACTGTTCATAGTACTTTTAGTTTTTGATAGATTACAAACTTTACAAAATTTAAAAATAAAAAAATTTCAATCTTCTTTTCAGCTTGACAAACCAATTACTAAATAAGAATTTTGGGTAAACAAATGATCAATCTAGAAACTTAATTTTCTACTGAACATTTTTGTTACTTACTGTTTCTATCTATTTTTTATAGTTTAGAAGATATTTTAAATGAAAGTAAATAAAATAAAAATTTGCTTGAACTTGAAAAAAAAAAAAGCATACCTCAAAATATTAAAATTATATTTGTATATTCATAAATGGCATCCTACTTCTAATAAAACAAGTATAAATTTTTTCATTTTTATCTATTAGGTTAGGAGAAATAAGTGCCTGAAGTATACTCGAATCATAGACATTATTTACATTAAAAATAGCATAAAGATTGCCAGAAAGTTAAAATTAATTTTATCTGGATTAAATACAATGAAGTGACCACCTGAATAGTTATAAAAAATTCAATAATATGTTCCAGTCAAATCCATCTATAACAAAGCATAAAGAGAGCATCATAATAAATAACAAAGTAAATAACACCAACTCAAGTTATTGCAAAAATTTTGCAACTGGGACTGAGGTATTTATTTATCAAATGCTACTTATGCATAACATTCAATGTTACTTTTCCCTTAGACACAATTTATATTTTAAAATGACCTGGCATGTGACACAACATGGCTAAATGTTATATGCAGTAACCTACCTTATGAAAAATTTTTTTCGTTTAAAAATAATATAATAAAAACTGCAATGTAAATTTTGAGAGCAAGCATACTAGGGGCAGTTATAAATGTAATAAATGGTCATAATTCGAATTTGAGTATATTCTCAGGTTAATCAAAAATATTTGGGCAAGTCTACCTTTGAACCAAATATAAACAATTTTGTACAAGCATTTGATTACATATATTTTGCTGATAGTACATACATATCCTTGCGTGCAGCTAGCTAATATATTGAAAATGTATTTTTCAGTACCGTATCTGCTCTATTAACCCTTTGGGGACGGCGCTTCTTGAATGCACGTTATCAGTCGAAGCACGGGCACGTCAACTGTCCGCAAAGGGTTAAGGTGAAGTTTGTATAATGCATTATGCTAATTCAAACAAGAAATTACTAGTGACAAAAGAAATTGTTTCAAATTTAAACTTCAGTTTCACACCCATAAACTAATCAACACATTGCATAATTTGTTTGATTTCAGAAACTATTTACATTGCCAATTATACATAATTCTCACTTTTAAGGCAGATAAAAAAATTTAGGTGCTTTTCAGGCAATATTTCATATTTTGAAGGCTACTTTTTTTACCAGAATAAATAAAACTGTTGCTTGCGAGAGTATAACTTTCTAATACTTCTTTGAAGAAAGCAGATATAGGACAATTAGGTGACTACAATTGTTTTGAACCCTCTAACTTGTCAAAAACAGTGTGAGCGCTTAATTGCCAGTAACCAAGCACCTGTTGGTTTAATACAAAAATTATTTTTATATTGCGAGCTTAACATATTTGATCTCTTTTATCTGTTATAATGGCGATTTTTCAACAGTTTTTTGCAATAAGCATTTACTTTGGAGAAAATAATGCAAAAAATTTTGGAGGTGATAGAGATCAGCTGTGAAACAATTTACAGCTGGAATGTGAATATCCAGAATGGAAATTCAGGCTTGTTTAAGGCTTTTCTAATAATAATAAAAAAATGATGTTTTTAAGAGGCCCTTAAAAAAGAAAATGAAAATTCTGGCCTTATTAAAACTCTAAGGCGTTATCCTATATAGCAGACTTGGAAATTGCAAAATGGAAGAGAAGAAAATGCTGCTCAACAGAAGGTTTTTCATAATTCAGCTGAACATATATAATATGCTTAAAGCCATTTGTAATAATTTAAATTTTGTTTACCAACAATTGTCAAAATCTTTAAAACAATTTCTGACTTTTCATTTTCATTATTTAAAGGATTCTTTTTTTAGAATTCTCACAAATTTTTCTTAGCTGAATGCAAAATTAGTGCAATATGGTCCAAAACAAACTGAAAATGCAGTTTTTGTAGCAGGTAAGTGTAATTGGCACAGGCGCATGGACTCTGACTGTTGCACATAACATAGGTTAGAAAAAATCATGACTTTGTTTACAATTTACATTATGATTTTGATGCTTTTACATAATTTTGATTTGACAGGTAAATGAAATAAAAAAATATAAATCACAGTTCATGATAGTGTGAAATTGAGTATACAGGGAACTGTAGATAGCTATGAATGATTAAAATGCATAAATATATATTTAAAAGCATACTAAACACCATCTAAGTAAATGTGAGAAATGAAAAAAATATTCAGTTTAATGGGCATTTAAAATGAAGAATACTCATTTAGAAGCCATATTTGATTAAAATTTAAAATTTTTGATGTTTTGATATTTGTGTACACAGTATAATACAGTTGTGTACATATTTGACAAAAAGAAATTGAAACATACTTTACTAAGTACTGAATCTGGAAGCCCTGAACGTTTGAGAAATGCAGCTGCTTCAACAGCTGAAACACAGTCTGTCTCTGCAGGATCCACCTGAAATAAATAAATGTTCAATAGGTGATTAATGTTTATACACATATACACCAGGTGTATATCTACATGTTTTTACCTTCATCAAACAGATGTTTTAGTACTTGATAAAGTACAGATCATCGTGTGGTGACCTGTGTAAAGAATAGTCCCAATGTAGCTCATGCATGCTGTAAAATGTGACTAAAACACTTTGATCACAGAAATTGAACGTCTAGAAAATCCAATGATTCAGAGAATGAAGTAAAGAATCTTTTCTATGAACAGCTTCAGAAAATTTTAAATAATGTCCCAAAACATGACATGACAGTGCTGATTGGAGATCTAAATGCTACAGTACTACAGTACGCAAGAAAGAATGCAATTCTGAAAGATATGTGGGCAATGTGGCAAGTAGGGTGAGAAACAAAATAGGGAGATTTTTGAAATTTTATGTGAGATCAACAATCTCCTACTTGGAGGGAGTGTTTTCAAACACAGAGAAATAACATGACCAATGCATTGATGTATAGTAAATTTGCAAGATCAATGGGGGATGTCAGAGTAAAAAGAGGTGCAAATGTTGGCAACCACTATTTGCTGATAATGGTTTTAAAATTAAAACTATGTAAAGAAAATACTGGAAAGAAAAGTAATAAACACATTATTTATGATATTACAAAGCTCAACATAAGTGATATTAAAGCTCAACATGAATAATTTTGTAACATCATTAATATTTTTTAATTCACCTTTGAATTAAAAAATAGATTTTTAGCATTAGATGAAGAGGAGACAATATAGGAAGACAATGTAGAAGTTAAATGGAAGCACTTCAGAAAAGTGTTTAATGAAACTGCTAATGAAGTAATTGGGAAGAAGAAAGGAACACACACACACAAAAAAGATGAAATGGTTGACTGGTGTGACAAATTGAAATTATAAGAGACAGTGCTAAGCCTGAAAGACTATACAATACTTATAAGAAACAATACAATAAGCTGCACAACAGTGTAAAAAAGTCTACAAGAACTGCTAAAAGAAAATTTTTTGATATGCTTACTACAGATGCATAAACTGATGCAGACAGGGGTAAGATAAAAATACTTAATCAAATTGTGAGATAAATGAATAGTAAAATGTAACTTACATTTTCCTATTAAAGGCAAAGATGGAAAAATCGTTACCATTGATTGTGAAATTGAAACAAGTTAGAAGGTTTGGTGAAATACTCAATGCCAAGTATTATGCTGTTGTTGTTGAGACCCAGACCGTCCGACCTACCAGAAAGGTGTAAGGTAACTGTTTGGACGGCCGGGAAGTGACACCAAATTTAGACCGGAACCCAGTGGGGGAGGCATCCACAGGGACCGTACCCTTCTTCCCCTACCACCAACCTCTCGAAAGGACTTACGGACCCACATGTTTAACGTGATCGTACTCCGCATGAACACGGCGACAGTTGTGGCAGAGTGCAAATCCAGCGCACAAACCACTGGGCTACCGCACCCGAAATGCACGTGGTGTTCCCAGGTGGTCACCTATCCAAGTACTAAATGCGCCCAATGCTGCTTGACTTCGGTGATCTAATGAGAACCGGTGTTTTCAGCACGGTAGGGGCCGTTGGCTCTGCCAAGTATTATGTGTATGTTCACAGCAACAACAGCTGAATGACTAAGCATTTAATACAATTCAAGTTTTGGACATTTTTGTAGTTCACTGGCCGAGGTCACTGTTGCTTTGAGAGCACAAAAAGACAAATAAAGCATGTGGAAATGACAATATTGTAGTTGAGATGTTAAAGGCTGATGAGAATGTGTTTTTAAATCTTTTACACAAGTTTTATATAGCACAATATGCGAAACTCAGAGAATACCCAAATAGTGCAGAGAGGAGGTAGAATTATTAAAATTCTGAAGAAAAGTAATCTATCCAAATATGAAAATTGGAGAGGCATGTCAATACCAGGAAAATATTTGGTAAAATTCTTATTAATAGGCTAAAAAAAGAAGTGGAAAATGTGCTAAAAAATAAGTAAGCTGATTTTAGAAACGGAAGAGGAACAGTCTAACATTTGTTTATGCTCAGAAATGTCATTGAACAATGCTTAGAGTATAATGTAACACTTTACTTAAAATCTTATTGATTTTGCAAGATATTTGTTTAATAACATGTTATAAATTATGACAGATATTGTGACTTTATGGTACTCCACAGAAATTCATAAACATAATAAAGGAAATGAATAATAAAAGCAAAGCATGTGCTGAGGTAATAGAAAAAGTAACAGATTTCTTTTCAGTAAAAACTAGAGTAAGACAGGGTTGCATTTTGTCTGGTTTTTTAATTATAATCAACTAAAGCATGATCACTTTAAAAGATCAGAGAATGGGCATCAGATAAATTCTCATTTCAGTCTTGGATTAAAATTTTGCTGATGACATTGTTTTGTTATCATCATGATTCATGTTAAGAATCTGCAGAAAAAAACATATAGCTTTGCAAAAAATGCAGAAATGTTGGGTCTGCATATAAATTGAAATAAAATAAAGATTAAGAATAAAAGTAAAATCCAACATTAAAACACAAGCTTATAGAGGATGTTGACACTTTTCATATATAGCTTATAGAGGGTGCTACTTTAAGTAGATAGAATTATACTGATGTAGATAATCGCTAAAGCTTATAGCTGCTTTAAAAATATATCAACAAACTCTGGAGAACAAACAGCAAGGATGATTTGAAAAGTTAAACTTAATTTGTATATAAGTAAGTCTCTTGTTTGCACAGTTCTTCTGTATGTATCTGCTATATGGAAGCTTACATTAGCAAAGATTAATAAATTAAATATTTTTTAAAAAAAGAATCTAAGAATCATAATAAGTGTTTTTTGGTCAAACACTATCACAAATAAAGAACTTTTAATAAAACAAAAACCACAGGAATACAAGAGGAAACAAAAATCAGAAAATGCAGCTTCACTGGTTATATACTAACTTGTAATTATATAAATCTTACCTGCCGATAAAATGCTTCATAAAGTGCTATATGCGACTTTGCCACCTATTAAAGAAAAAAAAAAAGAAAGAATAATTCAGAATTATATCCAAATGTATGAGTAAATAATGGATCAGGGATGACAATTTTTATATATTTTTGGTTTTATCTGTCAAATTTGAACAATTTCTTGATATATATTGTTGGATGTGACCTTAGGCCCCACGTAGTTTAAATCAACTTTTTAACACCACATTCAGTTTTCATTATATGGAGTGTTAACCAACCTTGAAAGGCAATAACATAATGCAAAAACAAATTTAAATTCAGGATATCTTTTCCATGTTTAAAATGATTTTCACTTTTCATTTGCAGGATTCTAATGTTTGTAATATTTAAGTATATTCCATACTTGAAATTATTTATTCATTCATTGTAAAATATAGTCACAATTAAAACAATACATGTCCTTGCTCTGTGGTTAAATTTTTATTATATGGGATAAATTGTTAAGAGTAAGTGTGCTAATTTGATTAAGATTGCTTGTATACAAGACTAGCAAACTGGGTTAAATAATTTAGTTTTCATAGATGCTATCGCTTCTATATTAATGGACTTGTAGCCTATCTAAAAGTGAAAGTATCACATGTAATGCTACAGATGTAGAAATCAAAATCCCTTTGAGAAATAAAATTGAAGCTTGACTTTAATTTTATTTCAATATACAATACACAAATTGAGAAATAAAACTGAAGTCCAGCTTCAATTTTCTCTCACAATTTGTATATTTTTAAATTGTTTGTAATAATTTAAATTTATTTCTATATTTTTATCAGTTTCGTATATTTTTAAAACCTTCATGAGTATATTTTTATAATGTTACATTTTATTATTTGCAAATTAGTTTCAATGTCTCAGCCCAGATCCGTAGTTGGTGATTGCTTATCTGATTAATCCAATTAATACATAGTCAATTTAGTGATGTACCTTCTTCTGTGGTTTGGAGTTTTATTTGAAAATTGTAGATGGGGTTAAAATTATCTTTATGTATCATTGAATGTTGAATGCTCCTGATTTGTAATTAAAACTGTATAAATATATGCATCGTTTTAAGGGATATATGTCAGAATGGAAAATTTCACTTAATGAGTTAAAATACTAAAGCTCAACCATTCGTTATTAAGCAATGAGTTTGTAATGAGGTAAATGTATTAAATCTTAGTTAATTTATGCAATAGTTTGACATTTTGTCGATAGACTCTCCATTAAAACTGGGATTTACATTTTACAAAATTATTGGAAAGATATAAAAACAGTACAGAGATATCGTTCTATGTTTAATATGTAAAAATAATTTTCATAAAATAAAACAAAGCATAACAATTTGAAATTATAACACTATTGAAATATATACTAAAAGCCTTTATGTAAACATTTATTATACAAATATTTTGAAAGTATATTTACATGTGCTTGTGGGAAAGAATCTGGAATGATAAAAATAAAATAATGAAATAAAATATAATGTTAGTGCAAACAAAACCAGAATGTCTTTTTTTACCATTCTGACATTTAATTGGAATAAATAAAATCGAAGCTGTTAGAACTTTAAATACAGATGGTGAAATATCTGTTACGATATATTCTTATATTATTAATAATACTGAAATAAAATACATTATTTAAGGAAAGATTACACGATAAACATTATCGAGCACAAATTTTCATACTGAGATTTTTATCAGTTTACTTTCTTGCAATTTGAGCTAAATGGAGTCTAATGAAAAGTACAATATTATCAAAATGATGAAAACATTTCTAAGAGAAAAATAAGGAAAATCTATCTATTTTTCATTTTGACAACTGGGGTTATTTAAAACGAAGAATCTAATAATTTGCATTATTCTGAAAAAGCAATAAGTGTATTGGAAGAAAAGTACCGTTGAAGGTGAAGGTAGCATTCCCATCATAATCTTTTATCACTCATCAAATATGTTTTAGAAATAATTTAATATAAAATATACGATATACTAATATGATCTACGATCGTCCGCCCGAAAATTTCAGAAACAGAGAGGCACAACCGGAATGAAAGGGTCTCGACGAATTTTACGACAGTAACAGATGTTTTCATAAAAAAAAAAGATCTATATTTATAAAATAAGCATATAATGCAGAAAGATATTCATAAAATAATTGATTAATACTTTATATGTCTTATTTATTGTCCTTCCAAAAGCTTTTTCTCCTCTGCTTAAATTTAATTTGGCTGTCAAGCCTCATCTATTATTAATTTTCCCTCACATATATGTTTTTTTAAAAGTGGCATTGCAAAGAAAAAGTTCCTGTTTTCTCGTTTCCCGCGTGATATAAAAATTGTAAATAAACTTAAATGTCATAATCGTGAATTCTTAGCCGTGGATAGAATTTTGAGTTATTCTTCCTATGAATTAGAAATATAATCTTTAGATTTTGTATTTTAAGTGTTAATATCAGCTAAAAATAATTTTTGGCTTTATTTTTTTTTTAATATATGACGCTGAAGCAAAATTATGCGGAGAAGTTCTGCTCCTAGTCAGTTAGCAAAAAGAAAAACATCGCCTCATGGACTTCCCGAAAAAAGATGCAAAAAAATTGATTCTGGATGTTGGATACTTTTTTCTAGTTTACCTAATAATTCAAAAAATAAGAAATTATCCAGTGAAACTGAAATAGAGGAGAAAGAAAATAAGTGTCATGAAGATATTATCAAACAGATTCTTTCCAAACCATTTGTTGTTCCGATTCCTAACTATAGTGGTAGTTATAGACAAAAATCTCTGGGACTTCGTCGTTCTGGAGTCAAAACAGCTTTACACGATCCCGAAGAGGAAGGCGCTTTAATTTTGTATGAACCCAGTGAAGTACCTGTACATGATCAGTTAAATACTTCCTCAACAAAAGTCGACGTTCATGTTGTTGTGGATCCAATACTATCAAAAATACTACGACCGCATCAACGAGAAGGTGTCAAGTTTATGTGGGATTGCATAACTGGCAAGCAAATAGAGGGTAGCAATGGTTGCATCATGGCTGATGAAATGGGACTCGGTAAGACATTACAGTGCATCACTTTACTTTGGACTGGATTAAAACAAGGACCTACATCAAAGCCCATTATAGAAAAAGCCATAATTGTTGCTCCTAGTAGTTTAGTGAAGAACTGGGAGCGAGAGGTTGGTAAGTGGCTTGGTAATAGAGTTAGTGTTGCGGCTATTGATGGTGGAAGTAAAGATGAAATAGATAAGAAGTTAGAAAACTTTGCTTTGACTTTTGGTAGAGTTTTTACCCCAGTTCTAATTATATCATATGAAACCTTTAGATTGCATGCTGAAGTTTTGTACAAGACTGAAATTGGTTTGGTTATATGTGATGAAGGTCATCGATTGAAAAATTCAGATAATCAAACATATCAAGCTCTTGATAAAATACGAGCAGTAAGGAGAATCTTACTATCTGGTACTCCTATTCAAAATGACCTTCTCGAATATTTCAGTCTTGTACAGTTTGTAAATAAAGATCTATTAGGTTCTGCTTCTGAATTCAAAAAGAAATTTGAGAGACCCATTCTTCGTTGTCGGGATATTGATGCAACTCAGGCTGAGCAGGAAAAAGGGAAAGAGAAACTAGAAGAATTAATTTCTATTGTTAATAAGTGTATGATTCGGAGAACATCTCAACTGCTTTCAAATTATCTTCCAGTAAAAATTGAATTGGTTGTTTGTTGTGAAATGACTGAATTGCAGAAAAGTTTATATAACCACTATGTAAACTCGCAAGCTGTATCAAAAGCTATGGATTCCAAAAGTCAGATCAGTGCTTTGTCAGCTGTTACAAGTTTGAAAAAAATTTGTAACCATCCAGACTTAATTCTAGATCTGGCTAAAAAGAATCAAGACGGACTTAAAACGTGTTTAAACTATTTTCCAAAAGGTCATGATGGAAAAAATTTAGTGCCTGTACTCTCAGGCAAAATGAAGGTATTAGATGGGATTTTAGCTGTAGTCAAAACAACTTCCACTGATAAGGTTGTTTTAGTTTCAAATTATACACAGACATTAGATCTTTTTGAAAAACTTTGCCAATTAAGAAACTATACATTTGTGCGTTTGGATGGAACAATGAGTGTTAAAAAGCGAGGAAAAATTGTAGAAAAATTCAATGACCCTGCTAGTAATTTATTTATTTTTATGTTAAGTAGCAAAGCAGGTGGTTGTGGATTAAATTTAATTGGAGCAAATCGTTTAGTTATGTTTGACCCTGATTGGAATCCTGCAAATGACGCTCAAGCTATGGCAAGGGTTTGGAGAGATGGGCAAAAAAAAGAATGTTTCGTGTACCGTTTATTATCTACTGGAACAATTGATGAAAAGATATTGCTGAGGCAAACTCACAAAAAGGGTCTTAGCAATTGTGTTGTAGATGAGGAAGAAGTTCAAAGGCACTTTAGCTTATCAGAACTGAAAGAGTTGTTTCGTTTAGAATCTGATACTTATAGTGATGTTCATGATAAAATTAGATGCACTAGATGTTTCAAATGGATTCAGACAACCCCTCCTCCAGAAAATGCTACTTGTAACAATGATTTAACACAGTGGCATCATTCCAAGGATAAGAGGAATGTGCCAGATCATGTATTAAAAATGTGTTGGAATACCGGAATTACTTTTGTATTTCACCAAAAGTCACACGAAAAAAGATTTATTCCTTAAGATTTGTATTTTAAAAATGTTAAAAGATGTCATCTTTTACAATCTATTAAGTTGTTCAATATAAAAGTATATATTTTAGTTTCAAGATTGTAATAAGTTCCACTTTCAGTGAAAGATATTATTGATGCTTAATGATTAACTAATGAAACATTTTAATCCATAGTTCTAAGCTTGATTACTTCATATGTTGAACTTTTGTGTTTTTCTTTTAGTTAATTGTTTTTTAGAAATTAGTATTAATATAGTTTTATATATTTTGATCTGGTCAAAATATAGTAATTGAATTAGTAACTCAATAGAATTAATACCATGACTTGTCAAATATTATATTTTGCAGTTTTTTCTTGCACTTCAAAAAGAATTAAAAATGTAAGTTATTTATCTTTTGTTTATTTTAAACATTTTAAATTTGCAATCTTTTTATTTTCCAGTTTTCAGAACTTAATTCTTTAATGAAATATAAATAATGTAAAAATTATATATATATATGTTTGTCTTTATGGTCTGCCAGAAAGAAATTGTAATATTATTCATATTGTTTTTTTCATTTTATTTTATGTTGGTTAATATTGAAATATTTTGCAAAGGTTGCATTTTGTAGTTTAAAATTTTGTAAATTTATTTTCCATTTATATTTTTTCATATAAGAGCATAATCATAATTTATAAATGAATCTATATACATATTAATTTATAAATGAATGTATATCCATTTGACAAAAAATAAAGTAAGTTTTGTTTATAAGATTGTATTTCTAAATGCATTTTTAAAATAAACTGAAAAAGTTTTTCTTACTCTTAATATCAAAACTTAAGGCAGTAGTGGAACAATTTGCCCATAGGGTAGGAAATTCATAAGAAAGTGCATCTTCAGTGAGTCTCCTCTGCCTTTCTCATACACTTATATTTTATATTTTTTATATACAATTATGTCCCAATCAGTATCAAAGTAAAGAGAAAATTATTTTATTTTGATTTCTTATGTGCATGCAAGGTCTTTTTTTTTTTTATTTTATTAATTCTTTTAAGAAACATTGCCATATACACACAGTTAAGTGAGACTGACTGACTGTATAATTGATGAATTACATAGCAACGCTACTGAAAATAGAAACTTTGCATACAGACTTAACCTTTTAAAAGGAAAAAACTTAAATAATGGACTTTTGTTTGAAAAATGTTTAAAACGTGAACCTTTTCTTCCAACATTCTTTCGGCTATAACTCGAGCCATAACAACTAGATACATAAAATTCATTTATGTACCCATTATGCGCAGAAATATATAGCCTAAATTTTCTTAATTAATGCCATGGGTGCATAATCAATCATTCTTGAGATATTTTAATATATATATGTATAGTGGACAATTTTTTTATATTTTATAATTATATTTTTTATGCAGTTTTTGATTCCATTTGTAACTATAGCAACTGTGTTACATTTCAAATACCAAAATTGTGTGCTGACACACTATTGATAACGGGTTTTATTAATGATTAAATTTTGGATTAAAATGTCGGAAAATGTTGAAAATAAGACAACATACAATTATCGAAGATGAAATATTGTTTTACATATCCCAATTTCCATGTTAATAGAATCATTTCACCATTTTTATGCATTCATTTGAAACAGATTTTGATATTTTAAACTTTTATTAAGTGTGTATGTATTCCATTGAGTGACTACTAACCATTTCATCTGCGCTAAGTGTTCGTTGGTGAAACTGGCTAGTTGGTTAATAAACTTCATTAGTTCATTTGAAGCAACTTAGTTGTGTTTTTTTTATATGCTATTACCTTTCATCAACACATCTATGCATCATTTCTTATATAGGTGTCACATTTAGTAATGGACTAGTCATTTTACCTGCAGAAGCATAGGCGGAAATGGCTAGTAAGAATTATAAATTGGCAAGATGCCAGTTATGCTGATATATTTGATATAATCAGTTAATTGTGCTAATATATATTATTTTAATACTTTTTGTTCAATGGTGCATCCTGTTTTGAAACCTGGGATATCTCACCTCATCTCTAACCTCTAGCAAAGTGTATTAAATAGAATAGCAGAGATTAAAAATAGAAAAATACAACTAGCAAGCAGTAGCAGAGGTTTGAAGTTGTTTTAGAGAATATGTATTAAATCAAGGCTGTACAAACCCTGGGTGTTAAGATGTTGTGGCACTAAAAATATTAGTGGTGGCGACTGGAAATTTGGCATACCGACAAGAGAAAATCGTCAATCAACAAAAAATTTAACACACAGCTGAGTGACAAAAAAGAATGCTAAAATTCTTGATCTTTACAAAAAAAAAAAAAAAAAGCTAAAATATTTTGCTTCACATTTAAATTTGAAACAATCAATGCTTTAAAATATTAAAAAAAAAAAAAAAATTGTTGTTTTAAGTGTTTGTGTTAATTTCTATGTGATATACCATTGTAACTATTTACCATAAGCGCTTTCTAACAAATGTTGTCAAAATGCAAAATAATGTGTCAGTTAAAAGCTGCTCCTAGATAGAGGAGAAATCTGTCCAGCCCTGTATTAGGTAATTAGTTGGGGATTGGGGTGGGGTGACATAGCTCACACATATCTTGGTTTCAGGATTTGTCACTGTTATACATGCATAATGAATTTCAAATTCCCTTATTTCCCTACTACTTAAATTCCCTACTACTATTATTCTTCTGGGAATTATTCTATACAATAGGAAATAATGTTATGAAAATCTAAAATTTGAATATGCTTTCTAATCATATGTGAATTACAAAATATTCTATTTAGTTCCTTTTTTAACATGACGTTTATGACGTTGCTCATTCTGTCTGTCTGTTAGCACGATAACTGCCATAAAAATGACTTTATCAAAATGAAAGTTTAGTATGTTGTTCAGACAGTCTGTGGGACCTATGGGAATATAAATGAATAATGTCACCCAATTAGTTTTGGATTGAACCCGGATTCAAAAAATGAAATATATTGAACTCTATGGGACCTAATTTTTTAAACATTTTTTAAGCAGATTTAAAATTCACAAATTGCTTCAAAAGTTTTAGGAAATATTCAAATTATCCCATAAAATATATAAAAAAATTTCAGTCAAATATATTTAGTTTTTTAAATAAAAATTAAAATAATAATTACACCCTTTATATGAAGAGATCACGTGACCCACTTCAAAATAAAATATGTCATCCATCTTGTGTCAAAATCGAGATTTTTAAAGGTATTTTTAATTCATATTTAGTGTTGTATCTGCTTTAAAACCGCTTTATTTTTGCTTAAATTCTGTGCATCTACATACTTAAACAACTGAATTACAATATAGTTGAGTTTAAATGATCCGACTTTGATTATTTCTACAACAAAGCCTAATTTTCACACACACGTATGGAAAATGTAAATACCAAAAGATGTGGAATGAGTTGTATAAGAATTGCTGCATTTTTTTAACGCAAAATTATTTAGCTCATGGAGTCTGCAATATAGCTGATATGAATGAAATATGTATTGACACAGAGAAGCAAATGATATTTTCGGTGAAGTTTTAAGCATAGAGTTAAATTACTTGTACCTCCATGGTTTTAAGTTTTTAAATAAATTAAATTATTATAGTATTGTGATGAATGAAATGCTGCTTTTATAGAGCCAGGCGTGTTTTCGATGACGTTATTTGAATAAATTTCATTTGTTTTCGATGAAGTTTTCAAATAAATTATTGTAGTATTATGATAATTTAAAAAAAATATTACCGAGGAATGTATCGCATTTTAGAGATGTTTAAACCAGGCAATTTATATTTTAATGCTGTCATTTGAATGAAGTTCATTTTTTTCGATGAAGTTTTAAGTTTTCAAATATAATAAATTAATGTAATATTGTGATAATTTTTAAAATATTATCGAGCAATGTATCGCATTTTAGAGATGTTTAAATAAAATTGTATTTCAGTTGGAAAGTGTTTCATAATCAATGCTTTATGCATGATTGATCTTTCTTGTTACATAATGTTCCATGTCTAAAACTAGCCATTTCTACCCACACTTTGTTCAGGGCAAAATACCTAGTAGTCACTCAATGGGACACCTACTACACATTTAATCAAAGTTCTGAGTATTAATAACTATTTAATGCATCAAATCCATTAATGTACTAAATTACCACATAAAAATGGTGCACATTTTATAGTTCTGTTAACATGAAAATTACAGTATGTAAAACAATATTTCATCTCGGATCACTGTATGTGGCTTTATTTTCAACATTTTCAAATTCTAATCTAAATTATTGAAAAATATTTTCATTAGTTTGATTAGAAGAATAGCCAGCAGACGATTTTGATATTTGTAATTTAACTCTCTTACCGTGGTTACAAATGGTATCAAAAACTGGAAAAAAAAGAATTATGAAATATAAAATAATTATCTTCTATAACTATAAATTAAAATATCTCAAGAATGGTTGGTTGTGCACAAATAGAGTTAATTAAGAAAATTTAGGATATTTTCTTTCTACATCTGGTGTAAAATCGAATTTTGTGTGTCTAGTTCTTCTCGAGTTATAGTTGGAAGAATGTTGGAATGAAAAGTTCCAAGATTTATACATTTTATGAACAAAACATCAAGATTTTGGATTTTTTTCTCATTATTTATAGGTCAAGTCCTACATGTATGCAAAGTTTCAAGCGGCTTGTATTATGCAATTCTTTACTTAATCAGAACGCCATTCCCACACAGCTGTGTCATAGATTTCAGGTACACACAGATCAGTGGTATGTTCTGAATTTAAAACAGGGATTATATAACTTTTGCCACTCCTTTCTAACATTACTCTTTTAAAATAATTTCAGTAACAAAGTTTTATAGCTGTAAGTAATAAAAATAACATTTAATTTAGGTATTTGTTAAATGCTAGAACACAAAGTAATTTAATTTTTAATACTAATTGCAGGCAGGCGATAACTAAATAATTTAAGCTACTAAAATATTTCTCATTCCAAGAGTGTGTATCATTGGGAAAAAGCAAATATGATTAACAGTACAATTTATTGGAGCCACTCAAGCCAGATATCCATAAATACACTCTGTTGCCAAAAAAAAAAAAAAAATATATGCACTCATAAGAAATTGAGCTACAGCCGTGAAACTCGGTATATATGTATCGTTTGAGGAGATAGGTAAATGATTAGTATTTGGGAGGGGAAAAAATAACGTTTCACTAAGTAATGGTTGCAAGATGAAGATTTTAGTATGTGGTAAATCCTACCCTGGCAGCTATACAAGCTGATATTCGGTGCTGCATAAAGTCAATAAAGTTGCTTATGTTCGTCTATGGAAGATTTTGCTGGTTAAATAATTCTATGGTATTCTGAGAAAGTTGCAATTGTCATCTCAAACGTATTCTATTGGTGATATGTCTGGGGACCTGGATGGCCATGGGAGGATATTAAATCCTCTAAGACATTATTGAGAAAGTGGTGCAGTATGTGGTTGAGTGTTGTCTTGCTGGTAAAGGGAACCTGGGTGGCTTGACAGCATAGGCAGAACAATCAGCTGCAGAATACCGTCGACGTATAAGCGAGCCGTCAGATTGACTTGTAGCACAACAAGAGGAGATCGGCTGTCCCACGAGATGACTCCTCAAACTGTCACACCACGTGTGATGGCCTTGTGCTACTCGCCAACAAATGCGGGATTGTACTGCTGCCCAGTCCTCCTCCACACACGTATGCGGCTGTCCTCAGCACACAGAGAGAAGCGGGATTCGTCACTAAAGACAACATGCCTCCAATCGGACACTGTCCAGGCTGACCGAGCTCGGCACCAATCCAGACGGCTTTGCCTATATGGAGAAGTTAGTGATAGACGTCGACACCTAATCCCACTTTCTGCCAGTCATCTCCAGTAGTATATCCCTTGATACATTATGCATGGAGGATGGTAAATGCCTTCGAATAGCTAGCTGACAGCGACTCCATTGGTGTGGACGTGGCTCCTGTCTTCTCCAACAATTGTCTGGCTGGTGCGTTCTGAGCCTCTGCGCCAGTTACCTTCTCTGATCCACTGTTCTTAACACCGAGCAATTGCCATATCGCTCCGACCAAGATGGCGGCTGATACGTCTTTTGGGCCAACCAGCTTCCCTTGGGCCTCTCTCTAAATCCGACAATTGTTTGTAGCGCCGTCGTGTACATCTTCAAGGCATCTTAGTACATAATTTGCAGTATCGAAGCAGAAAATACAGTTCTAATTACCCAGTCAGCGAGAACACCGGTCGTTTTAAATGCTGCACGATGCGTTGCATGAGCTCATTGGCGTTGACAGTTTGATCATTTGCTTTAACTCTTGAAACGACATTTGCATGTCAAGTTTCGTGGCTGTAGCTCGACTTTTAATGGTTGTATGTATTTTTGCAAGAGTGTATATTTTGCACATTTATTTTTCCCTTGGTTCCTTTGAAATATTTTAGATTGTTTTGCGAATGGGGAAGGTTGTTTGTTATGCCCGGCCGTACAAATAGATGCTCTATGTCTTCGGATGAGTCGGACGGTCTGGGTCTTCAACACGTATATTATGCCCTCCGGCCACTCAACCAGTTGCTCATACTCTAGGGTGAGTCGGGTGACCTGGGTCTTCCACACGTATGTTATGCCCGACCGTCCAAACATCTGCTCATGTCCTCGGACGGTCCGGATCTTTAACACTTATGTTATGCTGGGCACTCAAACGGCTGCTGCAAACCCTCGGGTCAGTCGAGTAGTCTGGGTTTTCGATACGCATGTAATGCATTTTGAAAATTTCGAAAATGAAGGCTTTTTCTTTGTATACATATGAATATAATACACTTTTATTTTTTTTATAAATTATACACATTTTTAGCAGCCTAAAATTTATTTTACAATCAATTCCCCTGCACATGGTTAGAATATTAAATCTCGATCCAAAAAATATTTCCTCTGATGACAGTATATTACAATTATATCAATCTTTCACTTTATAATCGAACACAGAGAAGAAGCTGTAAGGTTTGAAGTCTTTGAGCTTATGTTTATCCCACGGAGAAGATTCTGCTTGTTTCGATTCTTGTTTTTCATACGTAGCTTATAACTTTTTAAATTTATTCACAGCTTTGAATTGGCAACAGGCTCCGGTTGGTCTGCCTCTTTATTCGGGTCTGGAATAGAAGGTATATCTTCGTCACTCTTGATGCATGTATAGCAAGTGAGCTCATTCTTCCTCACTAGGAAAGGCGTGTTGTCCAGCGATTTTTTGCAGTTGGAACAGATGAAGCAGGCGGGGTGCCAGCGGTAGTCTTCATACGAATACAGGACTTCACCTGAACCTAAATATGAAGTAAACAAAAAAAAAAAAACATTTTTTTTTGTAGCCAATGCAATGTTTTAAGTACAAAGCAAGAATTTTTCAATTTTTTAAATATTAGCTAACAATAGGGATTGTAATCCTAAACGGTATCCCACACAAGAAATTGGATTCAATTTATGAAATACGAATAAGGAGACGTGTTCGGCGACCATCCTGGTCGTTTGTTTTTTAAACAATAGCTTTGTGATGTTTTCAGTGGGTAGTTTGCGTCCTGATACGTACTCGTTCGCTATGTTACAGAAGATGATACGCAAGAAGATTGATGGAATCGGACTGATAGAATCAAAATTAGGGAAATATATATCTTCCACACGTGGCAGTGTTGCACAATACTTCCCAGTACAAACCAGGTGTTCGCCCGCTGCATAGCCAGATTATGACTTACCAAGATTTACGATATTACTCGAAAATACCTTTCAAAAACCTATTAAGAAAAGCAAGTCGATTAAATAGTAACAGATTAATAAAGAAAACCCTGGCTCAATCAAAATCTGATTGAATTACTATTTAATCGGATTCTGAGTAGCTAACGGTCTTCCACGAAAATGCCATTTTTATTAGGTGCCAACCATGAGTCTGGGGATTCCGAATTAGTAGGGAAAGATGCTGGATGTAGATAAGATACACGGACAAACACGTTTTAATGGTGTAGATACTTTCCCGGTTTCTGTAGTTGTGTACAAACTGCTTTATATCGCGATGTCATCTTCGTCTCTAAGGACCGGCCGGATTTATTGTCGCAAATGCCCCAAGGTATAATCCCTCAAAAATATAAATGTCATAAAATGTTTCTGCGCCTCTGAAAACCTAATGCTAGACCGCGTACTCCTTTGAATTGTGTCTTGTACCTTCAGTGGTAGGAGTGCCGCAGTTTTGGAAACACTGCCATAAACCATTATTAATAACAGTAATAACTTACGAAACTTCCCTGAAGAAAGCGGGCACGTGTCAGTTATGTGACTACAATTGTTTCAAGGGTGTTATAACCCCCTTAAACATGTGCCAATATTTCGCACTTTGTTTCTGGAAAGGTGCGGCTACCTACGTATGGTCGAGCTTGTGCATCCATTTTTTCTCGAATAATTTCGATGGCAAATTCGGAAAAATGGCAACACTGCATTTCAGTGTATATTGTGTTTCTATTAGAGGTAGGCATGCACGGGCCAAAAATTTCGAACTTTCATTCGGCCCGACAGTACCCAGCGTTCCAGATCGATCCCGAAGAAATTCACAAATTTAAAACCCGAGCTCGGCCCAGTTCGAATACCGTCGAGTCTCGGAACAGTCCGGCCCAAAATGATTTGTATCCAGATATGTAAAAAACGTCGTTTTTCTTTTAAACATTTACTTTTCCATTTTTTTCCTTTACTGATTTTTCAGAAAGTTAACATTTTTAGTTTTTACATGGTTCTAAATTGCTAATTCCCCCCCCCCCCCCAATTTAAATTGGAATTACCTATTCATTTACTACGCTATTTTGACATTTCCCCCAAATTTTATTTTGATGTACCTGTGAAATTTTATGTCTATATATTGTCTGTGCATGTTTATGTATATTATTACTTCTGGGATTTTCCCGGACATCTGCGTTAACGGCTCTACACCCTTTGGGTGAGCTGAACGGCATGACTAATAATAATAATAATAATAAAAACATTTATTATTATTATTACACAGCTGAAATCTATACAATAATTTCATGTATTACATTAAAATTAATAACTTAAAAAAGAAATTCAAAATTAAATATATTCGGAGTGGTCCAACCCGACTTTTCAAAATGAAGTCGGAGCTCAGCTCGGTCTGAAACAGTGTAAGAAAACTGTGGCTCGGCTCACTGGTCAGACTGGGCATAACCAGTGAGCCAGGCCCGAGTAACGTGTTGCTATGCCGATTATAAACCGGTATTTATAATTTTCCGCCATTCCAGGGTTTACTATATATCAGATCTGTTGACACTCGACCAGCTAATCTAGAAATTGTTTAGCAACAAGTTCTATATTTATACACATTGAGTACTGGTACACCATCATCTGTTGCACGCCCGATTTATTTTAATATTATAAAAGTACAGAAAGACTAACCTAAGACAATCGATTTTCCGCATGAGTTGCACTTCTTGCAGAACTGCTCCCCATAGCAATAAATGCAGTACCAATTGTCGCTGACGGTCCTAAAGGGCTTGTTCGCGATGTTGGTGTTGCACCGGTAGCAGACGAAGCAGGTCCTGTGGTACGGCTCTTTGTTGTACATGATGCCCTCTTCGTCCGTGATGGCATACTTGCAACGGAAGCAGCGGATGCCGAAGTTGCGCAGATTGCAGCCCTTGCAGTAGACCCGGTCGTTGTGTGGGGCGAAGTTGCCGGTACCGATGCTTTCCTGGCAGTCGTCACACTTGAAGCATGACACGTGGTAAACTTTTCCCTGGAAAGAAGGTTATAGTTTTCATAAATATGTTGGTGAAGGAATCATTTACCTTTTGCTTACGGGTGGGACAGCGTCAATCTCAAACGAAGAACCTCTCAAAAGGACAGGTATTTGACATACCCTATTCCAAACAGTTCGATCCTCCTTTGCAGGCATTGGCGGCCGATGCCTGCAAAGGGGGATCGAACTGTTCCCCTTCTGCTGTTCGAACTGTTCCGCCATCCTTATGCGTCCTTACGCATAAGGACGGCGCGTTACACTTTCTGTTACTCCCGCAAGTGAGTGAAAGGAGGGAGAGGCTATCGCTCGCCCCACTCATTGCACACCAGTGAGAGAGATTAGCGTGTTACAAATATTCAAATGGCCTGACATGAGAAATGGTGGAGTTGCTGTCTATCACCATCATTCCTACGATAAGACAAATATTGTCTTTGCTCACCTGGATTTGAACTCATGCCAGAGCACTTCTTTGGCCTTGAGTGTGCCTGGCTCGCTGTCGTTGAGGGCTGAACCTGACTTGCGGTATTAATGCCATGGTCCTCTGATTATTTACGAGAGGAACTAATCACCCGACATTTGTTATTTTGTTGACTAGGAGTTACCTTTTGCACAAATAAATATTTATTATTTACAGGAAGATATATATGCATACTACATCACTCAATAAGTCTCCGGTCTAACTAAGAAAAACAATTTTTTTTTTTTAGAAATTCGACTTTATTCATCAACATACTCTCCTTCAAGAGTAATACATTCATTCCAACGCTCCTCTAACCTTTCGATGCCTTTTTTGTAGAACGATTTGTATTTGCTCTCAAAATAGGCCTCAGTTTCGGCAATCACTTCTTCATTTGAGTTAAATTTCTTTCCCTGGAGCATCTTTTTGATGTCTGCAAGAAGCCAGTAGTCGTTGGGGCTCAGATCTGGAGAGTACGGTGGGTGAGGAAGCAATTCGAAGCGTAATTCATATAATTTAACCATCGTTTTCATCGACTTGTGACACGGGGAATGTCTTGTTTTTGGTCCGGTGTGAGCAAACGCGACACCCACTTCGAAAGCAAATTACGCATGCTCAAATTTTCGTGTAAAATTGTAAACACACTACCTTCTGATATCTTTCAGGTGTCAGCTATCTCATGCAATTTCATTTTACGGTCTTTCAAAACTATTTTGTGGACTTTTTTTATGTTTTCCGGAACAACTGTCGATTTGGGGCGACCAGAGCGTTCAGTATCATCGGTGTTTATACGACCGCGTTAAAATTCAACATACCAGTCAATAATAGTTGATTTCCCTGGTGCAGAGTCTCCATAACGTTTATCAAGCCACTGTTTGACTTCAACAGTATTTTTCTCCATCAAACAACAATGTTTAATCAACACACGAAATTCTTTTTTTACTTTCCCTGCAATACATTGTAATGTATAGGGAAAGTATTGGGATCATGTCGAAAATCGCAACTCGAGTTTTCGACGGATCTACACGTTTCGAGACCTCTAGAATACAAAAAAACTATTTTTAGCGTGACGTCTGTGTGTGTGTCTGTCTGTCTGTGCAGATTTTGTATCCACTTTAACTAAAAACTAATGGACCGAATTTCATAAAATTTGGTAGGTAAGTCACTTGTGGGCGAATCTGGTCCTGATTAGTTTTGGGTACGATTTGGGATAAAAGAACCCGCCTTTTTTGCGAAATGGTCCGTAAAAGTTTGTATCCACTCTAGCTGAAAAACTAATGGACCGAATTTCACAAAATTCGGTAGGTAAGTCACTTGTGGGTTACCCTGGTGCTGATTAGATTTTGGTATGACTCAGAAAAAAATAACCTGCCTGTTTTTGCAAAATGGTCCACAAAAATCGTTAAAATATAAAATATAAGACTACGAATGTTCAAAATGCATCCATTAAATGCTTGTTTAATACGTAATTTTTAACGAAGAAACGAATAAGACCAACCCCATTACACTAGAACTAGCCGTTCTTGAGATATTTTAGTTTTTTCGTATTTTCTCTACGTCACCTTTGAAAAGAAGTCCAGTTATCAAATGAGAACTGAAATTGAATTGAAAGTGAATTAAATGTAATTAAAATAAAGAGAACGTGAATATAAGTCTGCAGGGAAAGTCATGTGTTGCCCACATCAGATTTTTACCCATTGTTTTGAACATAACAAAACTGGGGTCACGAAAACCACTGTAACCTGTAAACTAATTGTCAGAATGTCATGAAATTTCGACACGTGTCGCTTGAAGGTTGGTACTATCCAGAAATCATATGGGTCTGTCAACAGTGTTGCCATATATGTGTCCGACCGGAGACTTATTGAGTGAAGTGTTAATTATAATTGAGGAAACATTAGTAGGTGCCCTGCGTGAAGTCTCGAGCAGTAGCATCCTTGGACAGTAAAGTTCAAGAGCTAATCGAACGGAGGTTTCGACTGAGCAGTTCGAGATCTCAAGAGCAAGTGTTCGGTCCGAATAGTTGGGAATTTTTGTCTGGACTAAAATTTGGACACGCCCTAGAAGGAGTGATCGATCATTGGTCATCACCGGCCACGGAGCTCATTTATGGGGTGTCATCCATGTACACCACGTGTTTGTAAGGTACGCCATCCTATCAGTTTTCACAGATGCCGGTGCAGGAAATTATTGCTTTCAAGTGCCAACATACTGTCACAGACGTTAAAGTTATGTTGTTGTTGAGACCCAGACCGTCCGACCTACCAGAAAGGTGTAAGGTAACTGTTTAGACGGCCGGGAAGTGCCACCCAATTTAGACCGGAACCCAGAGGGGGAGGCATCCACAGGGACCGTACCCTCCTTCCCCTACCACCAAGCTCTCGGAAAGACTTACGGACCCACATGTTTAACGTGATCGCACTCCGTATGAACACGGCGGCAGTTATGGCAGCGTGCAAATCCAGCGCGTAAACCACCGGGCTACAGCGCCCGAAATGTGTCAACAGCACGCGGTTTTCCCAGGTGGTCACTCACCCAAGTACTAACCGCGCCCGATGCTGCTTGACTTCGGTGATCTAACGCGAACCGGTGTTATCAGCACGGTAAGGCCTGGCTCTCGTTAAAGTTATGTGAAAGTCCCCATCGGGAGTCTTTAGAAGTCAGGCTTCCAAAACAGGAAACGATGTGCGGTTTCCACAGTTATGCGATACTTAGAGAAACGCCGCTTCGAGTCGGCTTTGGTGCAGGTGGCAGAGAACCGCCACAAGTGCAACAAAAGTGTGTTTTGGAAAATGGACGGACCATTCCCACGGCAGTAATATACATATCATCCAATCAAGCAGCTTCTTAAATAATCTCATTTATCCATGATATTTTGGTTATCTACACTGTCGAGGGTGCTTTGACTCGAAACGGATTTGGATAAAATACTGTTACAAACGTGTAAAATGTCCTCACTGTAGTCTCTTTCGAAAACCAGACGGAAAAACACCCGTATTGGTAGTCTTTCTTATGACGTGAATCTAGGGTTTCAATTTCGGGATTGGCAGTTTAGGGTTGCCAGATAATAATATCTCCAGATAATAATATCCAGACTATAATATCTCTTGTTTATCGACACAATTCTCACCTCATATTTGACGACCTTTGCGTGGGCATCGAACGCCATACTGCAGCCCACACACTTTGGGATGAACTCCTCGCTGTAGCAGTCGGCGCAGTAAAAGTTCTCGTTCACCATCTGGAACGGGCTGTCGGACAGCAAGCTGTCGCACTTGTTGCAGGTGAAACAGTCAAAGTGCCAGTTTTCATCCTAGGAATGATATTTGTTATTAGGGATAGGTTATATCACGTGCACGCATGTGCAAGTTCATCGTGTATTGCTTATGAGTAGTAGAGGAAAGCCGGTTCTGCGACGAAGGCGGAGCAAAATGGCCGCCATCTTGAATTCTGTAATCCTGGACGGGGGTGTAAAAGGGGGGAAAATGGAAAAAGGTGGGGGTAAAAATTTTTCAAAACTTTTTTTTGGGTGGCAACGATGTCGTAGTTTTGTACGAGGGGTTGAGGGGGAAATAAATTTTTGGAATGAGTTTTCTCAAAGTACGAAAGAAACTTTTTTCGGGATGGCAACACCTCCGCCTCTGCGACGAAAGCGGAGCAGTGCCATCAGCGCCCCCTAGCGGTGGAAAGTGGAACTATCGAGGATGGAACTTAGAAATATTTTTTGTTTCGGTTGCCATAGCAACACCTGTGGGTAGAAACTTTTTTCAGGTTGGCAACACCTCCGCCTCTGCGACGAAGGCGGAGCAGTACCATCAGCGCCCCCTAGCGGCGAAAAGCGGAACTATCGGGGGTTAAACTTCAGATTATTTTCTGTTTCGGTTGCCATAGCAACACCCGTACGAAAGAAACTTTTTCGGGGTGGCAACACCTCCGCCTCTGCGACAGATGCGGAATGGAACCATCAGCGCCCCCTAGCGGCGAAAAGTGGAATTAAAATTGGGATTTTTCTGATAGTTGGGATTTTTTTTCTTTTTTCTAAATCAATTAAGTACGAAATATTCGTATTTTTTTTTCTTTTTTTAAAATGAATTAAAGGCGTTAATGAGGATAATGAAATAAAGTGATTAAGTAATGAATATCCGCATGCTAGAAGCGTGCCAAGAACATACCAGCGGTATACCAAAGGGATATGCTGAAGGCATGTCAAGGTCATGTCAATATCCCTCCGCCTTCTAAGAAAAGAGTGCTTTTCCTATTCGTAGGTTAAGGGATATACCAAGAGCATGCTAAGGCCCTTATACTAATATCGTATGATGAGGGGTATGCCAAGAGCATCGAACATAAATTTTAAGAATATGCCGCTTTTTGCGTTTTTTTCACAAAAAGTTTTCAAAACGTTAAAAAAACAACAAAAATGTGTGTTTTTTCAACAAGTTGAAGTTTTGAAGTTGTTGGATTTCTCTATGGGAATTAACATGGGTTTTCACACTTTTGCGAATTTTTTAGAAAAAAAATGTGGTTTTTCGCAAAAAAGCGGCCAAAAATGTGTTTTTTGCAAAACGCGGAATCGGCCGATTTTTTTCAAACTGTCGGATTTCTCTATGGGAATTAACATAGGTTTTCACACTTTTGCAATTTTTTGAAAGAAAATGTGCGTTTTTGCAAATATGCGGCCAAAAAAGCGTGTTTTTAAAGTAGCAGAATCTCGGGAATCTCGGGAATTGGGTGTATAGGAGGGGATGTGTTTCCCCAATCATTTGAGTCTTGGAATTGAAAGAGGTCGGTCAGGATGAAGCGAGTTAGATTTCGTGAGGAGGTATGCATTATAGAGGTACCCAAAGATGAAGATCGCAAGGGATTCTGGGAAATTGACGCCCAGCGTTTCAGAGAGCGCATTTTAAGATTTGGCGTTATTTTTAAATCTGTGTATAAAAGAGGCGAGAAGAGCGATTAGTTTATTTAAAGTCATGTCTTCGAGAGAGGAGGTTATCGTGACGTGTATCTATCTGATTACTGTTTTAATAGTATACATTACAACAGAAGTTTTGATTGATTTAAATATACCAAGGGATTTTATTCTGCATTTAAACGAATCTGTGAATATTTCCATGCTGGAATGATGGATGGAACCTACCTAGACCCCAAGCACCCCGCAAGTTTCGGAGGAGTGGATAGCATATACCGTGCTCTTCAAGGAAAAGTACCCAAGAAGGAAATTCAGAATTGGTTACAAGGTGTGGATGCCTATACATTACACAAGCCAGTTCAACGGAAATTTAAAACCAACCGTGTTATAGTGTATTCTATAGATCAGCAATGGCAAGCCGATTTAGCCGATATGTCAACGCTCAGCCGACAGAATGATGGATTTCGTTACATCTTAACATGCATTGACATTTTATCCAAGTATGCATGGGCCATACCCCTGAAGCACAAGAGAGGGGTAGATATCGTGAATGCCTTTCGGACTTTATTTAAAGAGCGCATTCCAAAATCTTTGCAGACGGATCAAGGTACAGAATTTAAGAATCAGAAATTTCAAAAATTACTTAAAGAGCATCATATCAAGTTTTTTACAACGTTTAACACCACAAAAGCATCTGTTGTTGAGAGGTTTAACAGAACCCTTAAGACAAAAATGTGGAAATACTTTACCAATCAGAATACTTATCGCTATTTGGATGTATTGGACTCGTTGATGGATAGCTATAATCATACCTATCACTCCAGCATTAAGAAAGCCCCTATGAATGTGAATTCGGACAATGAACAAGAAGTGTGGTTTACGCTCTATGGTAACCTGCCTAAGGGTGTATCCAAATGTATTTTAAATGCGGGGGACACTGTGCGAGTATCCAAGATTAAAATGACCTTTGAGAAGGGGTACGAAACAAATTGGTCGGAAGAATTATTTAAAGTGACAGAATGTGTGAAGCGAGAACCTGCTGTATACAGAATCCAAGATTTACTAGGAGAACCCATACAAGGTACCTTTTACCTGCAAGAACTACAAAAAGTAAGAATGAAAGAGGAATTCCCCATTGAAAAAGTGTTAAAGAAACGTTTCAAGAAGAATAATATGGAATACTTTGTAAAATACCGAGGTTATCCCCACAAGTTTAATCAGTGGATACCTGCCTCTGATTTATCCGCCCTATAAAAGCAAGGGACGCCTGTTTCTGAAATCAGTTGATACGATGAGTTTCTACGTGACACTTCCTAGTGATAGCTCGATGAGCTACTTTCCTGAGAATAAAATTTCACATTTTATTACGAGATTACCCACCCCTATAGAGCTAAAGGGAAGCTGGGAGATTGGAATTACAGAGTTTTTATACCCCCATACATGGATGAATATAACTGCCGAGAACAATTTTATTGGATTTGATCTAGGAGATGGTAAAATGCTTGTACGTAGAATACCAGCGGGATATTACGAAACCATCCCAGACATTTTGAAAGCTATTTTTATCAAAGACCACCAAAACAAGATCTCCTTTCATTATAATCCTGTTACGAAACGAGTACGCATTAAAGTAAAGAACAAAGCAAGAGTGATTTTAGACAAAGGAATGGCCCAAGTACTGGGTTTTAATCCCATGGTGATTGAATCGGACTCTCATTTAGAAACCAGTGTGGAAGGACCCTACGTTGCAGATGTGAACGCTCATTATCATGTACTGTTTGTGTATTCCGACATTGTGGAACCCCAAATTGTGGGAGATGTACTAGCACCCCTTTTACGCATAGTGAAAGTGGCCGGAAACGACGGTGAATTGGTTTCTCTAACATTCGACCGCCCCCACTATTTACCTGTGAGTAGAAAGATGATTGACACTTTGGAAATCGTTATAAGGACGCACACAGGAGAACTCACGCCATTTGAACGCGGGCGCTCGTACGTGAAGCTACACTTTCGCCAAAAGTATCTCTCATGATGTATGTGCCTTATGAATGTTGCCAGAAATCTTTTGAAGACTACTATCTTCAGCAAACCGGTAATGGATTGGATTATTATCAAGGATCTGCATTTCAAAAAGGATATGGATTTGGAAGTTTGTTTCGTTCCTTTTTTAGAGCGGCTGTACCCATTCTAAAATCGGGTGCCAAAGCCGTGGGAAAGCAAATATGGCAGAGTGGACTCAATGTGATGGGAGATGTATCCAGAGGAGAAGATTTAAAAGTGGCAGCCAAGCGCCATTTAAAAGAAGCAGGTCGTAATTTAACAGACAAGGCTGCAACCCAGATGAAGACTATGATTGGTTCTGGAAAAAGCAATAAAAAGAGGAAGCGATCCGAGAATCACTTCATTCCCACTTCAGCAAAGAAAGCGAGAACACGAGATATTTTCTCCTAAAGATGTCTATCCATAAAGATTCTTCACTCTGTACCAAGAGCGAATTGGATTTATTCGTGACCCCACCTACTCAGACAGCTATAGAAAAAGGACATTTTATCGAATACCACCCCCTCTCTAACATACGAGATGGAGGCCCCGTGGAATTTAACATATCTGGAAGCGGAGATGAATATATGGATCTGGGTTCTTCCTTTCTATACGTGAAAGCAAAGATTGTGAAATCGGATGGATCGCCTATAGCCGACAAAGAACCCGTGGCTCCCGTGAACTTATTTCTACATTCCCTGTTCTCCCAAGTGGATGTGAGTTTGAATGACCGAGTTATTTCTTCAGCGACCAACACCTATCCCTACAGAGCCTATATAGAAACCCTCTTGAACTATGGAGCCGATGCTAAGAAAAGTTTATTGACCTGTGAATGTTTTTTTAAAGACACCCATCTGAACAATACCAACCCTCTTGCAGAAAAGGATGCTAACGAAGGACTGAAACAAAGATATGAATTAAGCAAACAAAGCCAAACCGTGGATATGATTGGACAGATTCATTCAGACATTTTTCAGCAGAATCGCCTTATATTGAATTTAGTGGACATGAAGATAAAGATGACACGTAGCAAATCAGATTTTTGTTTAGTGTCTAGTGCTGCCAAACCTGATTATAAAGTGATGATAGAGCATGCTTCCATGTTTATTCGAAAAGTGAAAGTGGGCCCCGGCGTGTTACTGGGACATATAAAAGCCCTGGAGAAGCACACGGCCAAGTATCCCATTGACCGCGTTCTGTGTAAGACGTATTCTGTTTCTAAAGGCAGTTGGTCTTTTATGCAGGATAATGCCTTTTTAGGTGTGATGCCCAAAAGAGTGGTCGTTGCTTGTTTAAACAATGCGGGTATGAATGGACAGTATCACTCTAACCCTTTCCTGCTAGGTCATTACAACGTGAATTTTCTATGTGTCTACGTGGATGGACTTCCAGTACCCAGCAGACCCTTGGAATTAAACTTTAACCAAAACAACTATATCCGTGCCTATCACACCTTATTCCCTGGATTTAACCAAGACAAAGGAATTCATCTGACCCGAGACGAATTTGCAAAAGGATTTACCTTGTACGCATTTGATTTATCACCTGACATGTGCGATGGTCCTCATATGAATCTACAACACCAGGGTAATTTACGATTGGAAATCAAGTTTTCGGAAGCTTTAAAGGAAACCATCTCCATTTTACTGTATGCTGAATTTGAAAACGTGGTTGAAATTAACAAGTCTAGACATATTTTGTGTGATTTTGCCAATTAATCATGGAAAGCCAGCAACTGGATAAAGCCCTCTCCAAGAATCCTATAACCAAGGACGTATTTCTGGGCGTTTTTCCGAGTGATTTACTACCCCAAGACATTGTGACATTCCCAGCCTGTTTGGTTGCCAACGTGGACGCTTCGACCGATCCAGGAAGTCATTGGGTAGCCTTCTACATGCAAGATAAAGACTCGATAGAATTCTTTGATTCTTATGGACACCCACCTACAACCTTTGAAGGACCCCTCTCGGACTTTGTTTCTACGTTCCAGCACCAAGAGTACAACCCCATGCCTCTACAAAGCAATGTAACAGCTGTTTGTGGACACTATTGTATCTATTATTTGTATTCAAGATGTCGCGGATCTTCTTTGAAAGACTTTTTATTACCCTTTGTACCCCACGATGTATGTAATGATGTTAATGTATATAACTTTGTAACCAAGCGCTTTCACATAAGTGCACCTTTTTACCAATAAATGTGGATGTCAACATACTGATCTTGTTATTTACGATGGAGTTCCCATCCCTACAACACCCCTTTACTATGGTTATTTCGGGTCCCACAGGATGTGGGAAGAGTTTTTTTGTGCGGGATATGATTAAACACAGGCGGGATATGTTTTCGCCTCCTCCGGACAAAATCGTGTGGTTCTATGGGATCCACCAGCCTTTATACGATGAAATCCCAAACGTTTTGTTTGTGGAAGGATTACCTAAAAACTATCAAGAGTATCTGGGATTGAATACTCTCTTTATTATAGACGATTTAATGAGTGAATGTGGTAACGATAAACGATTAACCCATCTGTTTACGAGAGGAAGTCATCATTTAAATCTAAGTGTGGTGTTTATTACACAAAATTTTTTTCATAAAGGGAAAGAAATGCGTGAAATTACTCTGAATGCCCATTATCTGCTACTCTGCAAGAATCGAAGAGACATGAGCCAAATCATGCATTTGGGAAAACAACTGTTTCCCAGACACCTGCCTTTCTTCCAAGAAGTGTACGAAGATGCCACTCTAGAGCCTTATTCTTATTTGTTTATAGACCTGCGCAGTGAGACTCCAGAAGAGATGCGTTTGCGCACCTCGATTTTACCTGATCAGACACAATACGTGTATAAACTGAGACATTAAGCCTTTTTCGAAATGGATAAATGAATACGCATGCGCAGTATTCTCTCAGTTGTGAAGATGACACTCAGCAAGCAACAAGAGAAGCAATTACAGCTGCTTCATTTATGCCCCACCAAACTACGAAAGAACTTGTTAAAAAAGATTCCTCGTTCCTGTATAAAAGCCATTTGTGAGTGTAGCCTGAATACATTAAGGGGTAATATCCCACTCACGAAGCACCAAAAGAGTAAACTTCGAGAGCACAAGACTGTTTTACGAGAATTGGCAGACAAGCGTAAGCCACTGTACCTAAAACGCAAGCTATTATTCAAAAAGGTGGTTTTCTGAACTTACTCATCCCAGCAGCCCTCAGTGTGATTACAACCCTTTTCAATGGAGCACGCTAAAAAGTATGCCTTGGTTCCTGAAGACTCTTTGTCTAAACATGTTGCTACAGAAAAGTATAGAACCCATTTCGATAAGGAAATGGCACGTATTCTCAACAGTTCCCTGAGTGAAGATGATAAAGTGAAACTTTATTATGAACTTTTACAAAAGAAAATAAAGATGGATTCTTTCAACACACGTATACGAGTGTCTCACAAGGAACCTCTTCTGAATACACAAGTATCGCACAAAGACCTTCTGAATACGCAAGTATCGCACAAGGACCTTCTCGAGAATATGGATACAGATATGGATACAGAGACGAAAATATCCGAAGATGCCCTACCAAAGCCATCAAAGCAGAACACCTCAAGATATGAAGATATTATTTTAAACAGTGTTCCTCGAAACATGCAAGGTTATGCTAACAATTTATTGAATATTATAAAAGACCATCCCAACATTCTTTCATGGGATGAAAAAGGACATATTTCCCATCATCAGCAGTGGATTCCAAAGAGTAATATTGGAGATTTATTTAATCTCATATTTGGACAAAGGAAAAGAGCTGTAACAGGACAGCAAGTGTTTTTAACAGCTTTAGATGAACTGAATATACCTACCCACTTTGTAAAAAACAAGAATTTGTATAATCAGCCTTATACTCCTACTCCACGTAAGGCAGAACCTGTACCATCTCGTTATTTAAAATGGGATAATTATGAATAATAATGAATAAAATAATGATTGATTATAATTACCTGTGTAGTGTTTCCATTCATAATCACCTGTGTATTGTTTCCATTCTTTTAACTAAGTGTGTGTGTTGGTATTGTATACTACCATTGCATACTGCCCATACGAAACAGGCTTCAGTGACGTCACTGAACATGCCCGTTCTTGTCGAGCGGGGGTCACGCACGCGTGAGAAGCGGGTTGCAGGAGATTGGTAGAGCAGGTTTGTTACGTCAGCATGTGGGAGGGGCGAAACACTGGTGTGGGGGATTGCGTTTAAGATGGGTTACTTGCTCGTTAGATTCTATCCTGCCAAGTTGTACTATTTCTATTAACTGCTATCATGGCTTCTTCTCCTCGAATTATTCGATTTGAAAATAATAGATTAAATGTACATTACATTCGACAATTTATGGACCAAGCTACAGCAGATGATATCTTTAAACAGTTGCAAACATTGGACTTTAAAGAAACCAATGTGGTTGTACATGGACGATCTTATACACCTCTACGTAAAACCCTTGCCTTTGGAGATGCTGATCTATCTTATGCCTTTTCGGGTACCTCTGTTCCAGCCAACGAATGGACTCCCCTGATGCTGGATATTAAAAAACATGTGGAAAAAGCATGTGATATGGAATTTAACTATGTGCTTTTAAACTATTATCCAAATGGTCAAGCTAAAATTGGAAGTCATAAGGATAATGAAAAGGGTTTGGATGCTACCTATGCCATTGCCTGTGTCAGTTTTGGAGCAACTCGTCGCATTATCTTTGAACGAAGCGGTGAAAGTCTATTACTATCCCTTCTAAGCATGGTTCCCTGTATGTCATGTATCCTCCCACAAACGAACTTTACTCTCATCGAATTCCACCTCAGCCTGATATTTCTGAAGCAAGAATTAGCTTAACGTTTAGAAAGCTGGTTTCATGCAGTAAAAAGCGTCCCCTGCCCAGTATACAAGAGGATGAGCTTCCATCTCATGACTGGTTACAAGAATATGTATCTAAGAAAGACCCACCTCCTGCCTCCGAAAATATTGGCTTATGGGATCTAAACTGGTGCTACTTTGCAGCTCTCAATAGATTTAGACATCAGTTAAAGATTCATATTCGTGAATTCAAAGAAAACAGAGGACAGTATTTCCCAACACCTCGTGGAATTACCATGAATATCGATACTTGGTACGCATTTACCAACAGTATTTACTCCAATACCAGTTTTGTTGCTAACAACACACTCTTGGTTATGTTTGAAGAGGAGGATTGTATTCTGCAACAACTATGCAGAAATGGTAATGATGGTTTTGGCTTAAAACCCATTTGCATTAAATTAAGTCCTGATCAGCTACAAAGACTTCGAGATTTTATCCCCAACATATCAGATGTTTTAAAAGAAGTTTTATAATACCAAACAACTGCCATTCAAGAATGGACATGAAGCGGATGACGTCATTGTCTGACTACGTCACACGCCCTTGGCGCCTTTTACAGAGGGGAGTGCCCTGCATTGGCTACTTTTTTAACCCGCTGTACCACTTTTTGGCGATTTTAAACAGGTCCTACTAGTTTTTTGGCGAGATTTCAACATATCTTTTGGCGAGTGTTTTCGCAAGGACTCTTTACTTTCTGCTAGATACCCATAGAGAGAGGTCGTCGCTGTTAACCATGTCTTGCAAACGTACTTTGTCGAATGCTACGGATGACTCAGCAAAGAGAGTCTGTTCTCAGCGTATCACATTGGATTCATTGCCTCCTACTTTGTTTCATCTGGGTGGTGATATATTTGCCAGTGTTGTTTATTTTATTGGACAAACACGGATACATATTCGCAAATTTACAACAGATGCTGATGGGAGTCTGAAACCTACAAAGGAAGGTGTTTCCCTCTCCACCACCGTATGGTTTCCTCTTCTCACCGAGTTGGAATCCCTCGTCAATCTCCTGAAAGACGATATGCTGCATATCATACAAAGAGATCTCTGCATATCCCGGCATACATTCCAAGGAGAACCCAAACTGACATTTCAGCGTATGTTTCGAAAGAAAGACTCCTCCTTCCAGTTCGTTCCAGAATATGTGGTTCTAAGCCTACCTGAAACTCTGCAATTGTGTGATTACATCGATGCTATTAACATTCAAGTCCAAGCCAGTGTCATTTCTAATACTTTGGATTATTTCGTGAAACGAGAACTTAACAGCTATTCAGTGTCAGTCAGTGTTTCCAATGGTGATCCTGATAAGCCTCAAGGATTTTATGAACTTCGATCTGCTTTATGCATTCATTTAAAAAACTGTTTAATGGAAAAAATATCCGAACTTTTCGAATGTTTTGCCTGTACAGCTGGGTACGATGACGCATCGAGCCACGATTGTGTTTCCTTTACGGAACTAGATAAATACCTACAATACGGACAACAGGCTCTGTATGCTTTGGATTGGTTTCATGTCGCCTACCAATTTACCAGAGACAATTTGGATAATCCTGATTTTGGAGAACTGGTGTTTATCCATGACTTTTTTCAAGTCATTCATATTACCGAACTTTTTCAAACTATTCAAAATCTATGTACAAAAGAAGAAGAAGAATAATGTATATACATATATGTAAATATTTATTTATTTTTTTTTAATAAATGTGTGTTTTTATAACTTTGCCTTTTTCTTGGAAACTACAGATACACACCTTTCAGGTATTCGTAAGAACTTGGTAAAAAAATATTTCTTTTTCAGGTATTATTAGGAAATGTAAAACGCATGGTATACATCTTTGTTTCAGCTATCCAGGATTTTCTTTTTCAGGTACTTTAAGAAATGGAAATGAGAATTTAAATGGAAATAAGCACTTGGTAAAATATATATTTAAACGAAAATGTAAAAACATAAGAATTTCTTTTTCAGGTATTAGCAAGCAACGTGTTTCTTTTTCAGGTACTTTAAGTAAAAAATATATTTAAACGGAAATGGAAATAAGAATTTAAATGTACAAGCACAAAATATTTGTTTCAGGTATTAGCAACTTGGTAAAAAACATATTTAAACGTAAATGTAGAAACATAAGAACTTCTTTAAAAGAGCCTCTCCCAGCAGAGAATAGCATTTCGCGATGGTCCAACACAAGCATTCTATGAGTCCGTAAAAAACTGTCCCCCACCACAGATGTTAACAATAGCAGCGAGAGCAGTTCTAAACAGTCGACCCAACCCAAGTCAACATATAGCCTCAAGTTATATCCAGGTACAGAACCACGCTCTGTTAGCAGTACCCCATCTTTCCCGCACTGACCATACGATGTAACTATCCACATTCACGCGAGGTGGGGAGGGGTAGATCTGTCATCATGATTTAATGCACTCTGCGGTTTTCTAAGAGATTACCTGTACGGGCTTTTCAGCATTAGTGTAAGAAACCCAATATTCTGAACACTCTTTCAACGCACGCATCGCAGAGAAGTTTTATTCAGATGATTCTTTCTCTGTGGCTTCATCTTAAAACATTGCATTCTCTTTTTAAAACATGATAAGATTGAATGATACCTGTATGGTAGCCTATGGTAGTAGTACACTTGTAAAAATAGCACACGTATTAAACCATGTTGGTTTAAAGAAACCCTCGTGTAAAAACATGTATACAGACATTGGTATCTGCTATTATATAAACTCCGGGACTTTATCGCTTCCTTTCATTAACTTGTGGGATTCACAACACTCAAGTATTTTAAGCATAAGCAAACTTTCACGATTATTTAAAAATATTTATTTTTGGGAATATTAAAATTTTTAAATCCAAGACTGGTTGAGGAAACACACCCCTTAAACCCTCCGAGATTCTCGAGATTCCCATACACCCAATTCATGCGATTCTGCTACTTTGAAAACACGCTTTTTTATCACATTTTTGTAAAAAACGCACATTTTTGTTGTTTTTTTACGTTTTTGCAACATTTTGTGCGAAATGTTAATTTTGCCCATTACCACATTTTTTAGTGACATTTTTGTAAAAACGCACATTTTTTTGTAAAAAAATTACAAAAGTGCGAAAACTCATGTTAATTCCCATAGAGAAATCCAACAACTCCAAAACTTCAACTTGTTGAAAAAACACACATTTTTGTTGTTTTTTTAACGTTTTGAAAACTTTTTGTGAAAAAAACGCAAAAAGCGGCACATTCTTAAAATTCATGTTCGATCCTCTTGGCATACCCTGCGTCATACGATATTTTCAAGTATCTCACCCTACAAGATTCTCGCAGTTCACTTCGTAACCTACGAATAGGACAAGCACTCTTTTCTTAGAAGGCGGAGGGATATCGACATGGCCTTGGTATACCCCTTAACCTACAAATAGGGCAAGCACTCTTTTCTTAGAAGGCGGAGGGATATTGATATAACCCTGACATGTCTTCAGCATACTCCTTGGTATGTCCTCGACATGTAATAACATGTTCTTGGCACGCTTCTAGCATGCGGATATTCATTACTTAATCACTTTATTTAATTATCCTCATTAACACCTTTAATTCATTTAGAAAAAAGAAAAAAAAATACGAATATTTCATACTTAATTAATTCATTTAGAAAAAGAAAAAAAAATCCCAATTTTAATTCCACTTTCCGCCGCTAGGGGGCGCTGAGCATCGCTGAGCCTCTGTTGGTGTTGCCACCCCCAAAAAAGTTTCTACCCCCACAGGTGTTGCTATGGCAACCGAAACAGAAAATATTTCTAAGTTCCATCCTCGATAGTTCCACTTTCCACCGCTAGGGGGCGCTGATGGCACTGCTCCGCCTTCGTCGCAGAGGCGGAGGTGTTGCCAACCTGAAAAAAGTTTCTACCCACAGGTGTTGCTATGGCAACCGAAACAGAAAATATTTCTAAGTTCCATCCTCGATAGTTCCACTTTCCACCGCTAGGGGGCGCTGATGGCACTGCTCCGCTTTCGTCGCAGAGGCGGAGGTGTTGCCATCCCGAAAAAAGTTTCTTCCGTACTTAGAAAAATCTCGTTCCAAAAAATTTATTTCCCCCTAGACCCCTCGTACAAGACTACGACATCGTTGCCACCCAAAAAAAAGTTTCTCCAAAATTTTTACCCCCACCTTTTTTTTTTCATTTTCCCCCCTTTTACACCCCCGTCCAGGATCACGGAATTCAAGATGGCGGCCATTTTGCTCCGCGCTCCGCCTTCGTCGCAGAACCGGCTTTCCTCTACTACTCTTATGAGTAGTAAATCAAAGTAAGCAGCAGATTATCCAGTCGGCCGTCTTTGCGTGATTGATTTCTTGTTAGTTTGAATTATTCTGTGAATTATACGGCCGACTGAGATAGAATGAATAGCGGTCTATTTTCCCATTTCAAACTATCCCTTAGAGCTAAGCCCATACGGTCAATATATCCGTGACTGTGATTAGGATAGAAGTTGCTGCAGAATGAATCGAAGTACCTACTATGAGAATCTGCAGAAATTCTAAACTTGATTCTGATCTTTTTCACTGACAATGTTCTTTTAATCCTGAAATCATCACGTGTGCTTTCTACTGACTTTAACATTACGCTTGTGTAATGCAAGGAACCGTAATTGTTAGTCTTCTTGTACATACATCCTGAATTCATGTAGATCTTTCTCTCCACGTTGACGTGACTCTTGCACCGAAGACTTTTATAAGATCACCACGCCATGCTAACTACATCTACTTAGTCTTATCTGCTTATCCTGTAAAACGGGTTGATAAGTTGTTATCACGGCGTGAAAAGAGCATTGTTTTATCATTAATGAAAATGTTACATATTTTTGTGTTTATTTTACCATTGTGATTTTGAATATAATGCATTAAGATCTATTTTTTTTCTATATTTTATTTAATCTTCCGATTCTTCATTTTATCTTGTTCTTAAGTATGATTTTTATTCATATTTTCATTTCGAAATTTTTGTCACTTGCCTCCTGAGGTCAGTTGTATTGAGATTAAGATACAGGCTGGCGTAACAGCGGCCATCTTGTCTCCCAGTTGAACGGATGACTGTACATGGGGGAAAAGGAGGTTTTCTCGTCTTTTTTTTTTTTTTTTCAAGATTTCAAGAAAATCAAAACATTCTAGACTACATTCTTGAATGATTTGTACAGCTTTTTGAAAGCAGAAGCACCTATTATCAAATATCAGCCATGCACCATGCCCTCGCCATTAAAATAGCACAGACAGACGATAACTGATTGCACCGGTTGGAGTTAAAATGGCGGTTGCGCTAGCCTGTGCATTTCGGAGCCCTCTTTTTTCACCCCGGTTGAGATTATAGTTGATCTCTTTACTCGTTTTCCGGATCTGGTTTACAGTAACAAAAGCGGCGTCTGCAATATTTTGGTAATAATAATACTGGATGACAACTCTGGCACACTCTCTGCAAGTAATTAAAGTTTTTCTATGACCCGCACTCACCTTGTACGTGATGTGCCTGCTCTCTAAATTGATCATCTTGAGGCATTTGGCGCAGTCCCTGCAGAAATTCTTTTCGTAGCAAGGGCCGCAGTAAAGTTCCCCATATTTCTCGTAACCTTTGTTGCTCTCCAGAGGCAGAAGCTCGCTGCAGCCGAAGCACAGAAGATGGTCCGGATGGTAGAACTTTTCACCGGCCTTGGAGTATCGGGCCGAGAAAATAAGTTCGTCGCATGTGTGGCACCTGGAATAGAAGCTCTGATTACGCGTGCTTTGAACAAGTAAAGGCGTAAGATTTGAGTGAGTGTGTGTGTAAAATTAAAGCTCGGTGTAAACACTAACACGAAACAACAGGTAAAGGCATTTCACGTCAAATGTAGACAAATATGCTTGCGGTAAAGCTAACTTGGCAGTACTATGAAAGCTGTAAATGCCCATTTACACAGTTTTATCTACTCATACTTATTATGAGTACATTAACTAGATGGTTTCCAGATTAGGAGAATAGCTTTTAAATGGCGTTTTAGAATAATTATTTTTTAAAAAATGATAAAATATGATTAGAATTTTGAATATTTAATTTGGAAGTAAAATAATTTCAATTCAAACAAGTGGCTTTATATATAAGAATTTTAGCACGATCTATTAAAACTACAGAATATATGTTAAAAATTAAACTGGTTAACCTGTTTCAAAGGTAAAAAACAGTCTGCCGACAAGAAGCGCAACCTCAATTTAACCACCATCCTTTGTATTTAACACACCCATATTAAAAGTTAATAAGCGGAGCTATTAACTTTAGGGAATCTATTAATAAAGCTATTAACTGAACTCTAAGTAACCATTCGGCGTACGACCGTTCAGCGCCCTCTGAACGGTCGTACAAGGAGCATAAATAGAGGGACCGAAGAAAACCGGACGAGTCGAAAATCCGGCATTAGACCACGCAATATGACGACAACACGGGATGATAACATCTCATCCTCATGGCAGTGATGAACCATACAACTCCTTCTCAAGTGTTAAAGCAGCACTCGAACACTGCTACAGGTGTGGCATTGTTTGCTTCTACGGTTCGAAGGCGTCTGTTGAGCAGAGGACCTGCTTGCAAGCTTTGCGAAGGATACCGTTGACCCTGAAACATCAACGCCTCAGGTTACAATGGGCGGAGGAGTACAGACCATGGCTTGCGGATTGGCACCAGATCGTGTGTCTGGACGAGTTCCGCTACAACCTGGACTACAATAATGACCGCTTACGTGTTAGACGGTATTGTGGTGAGCGCCATCTTCCCGCTTGCGTTTTAGAGCGTTATACTGCACGTACGTTAAGTGTGATGATGTGGGGTGCCATTGACTATCATAGGCGATCCCGGCTGCTACGCATTGCGGGTACGCCCAACAGCAACCTCTACACCAGGGAGGTTTTGGAGGCCGAAGCTTTACCCTTCCTTCAGCACACTCCTGGCGCTATATTCCAGTAAGACATGACAACACTCGACCACATGTTGCCCGGAATGTCCAAGCCTTCTTCACTGCACAGCAGATACAGCTTCTTCTTTGGCCTGCCAATTACTGAGTTTTTTTATAAGAACTTTGACATTAGGCCGATCTTCATCTCTTAACTGCAAAAATACAGACTCAACCCAAATCTTCAACAAGCATAGATTAAACATATTCTGCTCTGGTGAATAGAACGGCTATATGGTTGTTATTTTTATTATTCATACGAGTAAATACAATGTTTAAATATTTTTTGTGGTTCTTGAGCATTAAAAGTGTATGAAAAGTATGTGGCTCTTCTTATCGAAGAACTTGCCCATCCCTGTCTTATAACTTCCCGGACAATTATTTTACCACCAATTTTGCATACTAGAGAACATAGTTGTTTTCAAAAGATCCTTATGATGAAGAACAATTATGAATAATTATGAATGAAGGACTATTTGATAATTTGGACCTTTCTTTGCAGGGGGCTCGTATAAAAAGTTAAATTTTGTACTTTTCTTTAAAATGAGTCGCGTGAACAACACTGTCGTAGTCAGAAAGTCTAGCATTTCTTAAATGGGAATCACGCCTGTTTAAGAAATATTGAGTCGAACAATCTTTTTGAAGCACCCCGATAGCTTATATACTTTAACTACACTATCTTCCAAAACCACCAACCTAACATGCATCGTCAAAATTAACAGAATAAATGAAAGAACATTTCACTACACTAAGGTTCAAACTCATTTGAATGAAAATTATCGCTAAACCTACATGAATCCTATCCCGGTGGCCGTTAACATTACAATCGTACAAAATCCTTCAATTAGTTTTAAAACTATCGTTCTTGGCGATAACTGTTATTGCCTCAAATCTTTCAGTTGTATTATTAGATTACTGTGCTACTACCAAACCCTGTGCTGCTATTGGTCGCAAAGTATTCGAATAGTTTTAAAACTTTTGAGCTTCAGGATAGCGCTGCTATTGGTCAAAAAGCATTCGAATAATTTTTTGCTTCTATCGAGACTATCGAATGATTTGAAGCGTTTGAGATATTCGATATTAATCCCACAACTAATTCTTCTAAATTCTTCTATATTTATCTGAACAGACGAATTTGTAGTAAAACTATATAATTTATAAAATCGTCTGAAGAAAATATCATGACAGTTTTTACTTCAAACAGTTCATATAAATTAAGATTGTAAAGCTTATCATTAAATGTTCTCGAAGATCTCAAAGCTGAATGTGCCAACTTACAAGTTGTACTTTTAGATCATTTGTAAGTAAGTACACTATTTCCCAACTAATGAACTTAACTGATAATAGATGGTTTTTTTTGTTAAAATTGTTATACCTGGCAAATGCACGACTTATTCTCATGACGTTGCTTTATTCTGATTGTTTGTTCTATAGGATGGAATTCAGTAATTCTCCGTACGAACGGTATGCGAACATACGTAATGGTAATACGTAAATGTGATAGAATCCTATCTGGTTTGTTTTTACTTATTTACGCTTAAAATATTTTTAAAGTAGTGTTCCACTTTAGCATCTTAAGAAATTCCACTTTATCATTTTAAAAAGTTCCACTTCAGTATCTTAAGAAGTTATACTTCAGTTTCCTCAGAAATTTTCAGCCATGTAGCAGTTATCAAGTGATAATGTAGTAATGCCTTTAGTCATCGAATAAATTTAGTTCACAAGAACACTGTGAAAAGTTATTGCATGTTTGCATTATAAATATTCTGCTTTAGCCTGCTCGGTAGTTGAGATGTATAAGACAAGCGTTTCCGTGTATTGTCGGTTGTGAGTTCGAATCTCACTTGCGGGCATGCATGTTGTGGTGCCCGTTAAGGGTGCAGTGTGAACTGTCCTTCGTGGTGCGCCAGGGATCACTGCGTAATAGTTCACTATCCGGTCCCTAAAAATGGGAGAATGATTATTGGCATTATCGGAGTAACTTTGCTAGCCTTTTCAGTCTTCTGTTAGCAGAGATTTTCCACTATCCTTTTCAAACTACTGCAATATAATTAATGATTGTCTTATTTTATTATCGAAGCATTTATATGTTGTCATCCTGTCCGCGGTCATTTTATTTAAGACGCCCATTTGATAACAATCTTAAATCTGTTGCATATGGCCGTGGTTTCCAACTTGTTTACTTTCGCTATCTACATAGTATAATAATGTACAGGGAAAATATTGTGACGATGACGAAAATTTGAATTAGAGATTTTGACGAAATAGCACGTTTTAGGCACTCCTGAATTCGAATCGAACGGTTTTGAGGTGATGTTTGCCTGTTAGTGTGCGTGTGTGTGGGTACGTGAGTCTGTGGACTCGATATATCATGAATGAATGAAGCGTATCAAAAATAGTTTGTATCAAACATCTTACAATTGGTGAATACTCTAAATCTATTGATTTTAAATGCGATCGAATATTCGGAAGACCCCCCCCTCCCCCAAATTTTAAATGAAATCTTGAAGCAAAATCATAAAAAACCAAAACTTTCAATAATGATTAAGAAATAATCATTTCATATGCAATTTTGTATTTAAAAATAATGATACATACTTTGAAACGCTAGCATTAACCGTTTTCGAGACATTGCCTATTTTTAAAGTTAATTTATAAAAAAAATACATAAAATGAAAAAAATTGCAAATAGTATCAAATATTACTTTACATATGCAATATTATGGGACAAATCTCTTCGAGAATCATTCTCGACATTATTCTCGAGACATTATTCATCATCATCATGACATCATTATCAAAAATCTAGTTCGTTTCTTTCACGAGAGAAGATACGTTTTGTAATAGTATTTTGACATCCAAGAATTCGCCAGCAGTCATTAATCGAATATCAATGTCAGTTTGATGAGGAATTTTCACGTGCGTATTCATTAATAAGTCAAGCTGTTTGGTTTAATAAACTATCGGAAGCGAAAAAAAAAATAAATAAAGTCTGTGGTGTATTAAGTAGAAAAGTCATGTGCTGTCTACATCAGATTTTTTTCCATTCGGATTTTTTTTACCGGGAAAATTTTCTTTTCAAATCCTTTGATCTATCTTTCTTGAAGTAAAAGTTTGCAATTTTTGCTACCTCATGCGTTCACCGTTCCAAATTTACGATCATTTAAAGTATTATAACAAGAAAGATCAATCATGCTTAAAGCATTTATTATGAAACACTTTCCAACTTCAATGCAATTTTATTTAAACATATCTAAAATGCAATACATTCCTCGGTAATATTTTACAACTTATCACAATACTACATTAATTTATTATATTTAAAAACTTAAACCTTCATCGAAAAAAATGAACTTCATTCAAATGACGTCATTGAAAAATAAATTGCCTGGTTTAAACATCTCTAAAATGTGATACATTCCTCGGTAATAATTTTAGAATTATCATAATACTACGATAATTAATTATATTTGAAAACTTCATCGAAAACAACTGAAATTTATTCAAATGACATCATAGAAAAAATAACACGCCTGGCTCTCTCTATAAAAGTAACATTTCATTCATAAATAATTTCCCATTCATGTCATTCATCACAATACTATAATAATTTATTTTATTTAAAAATTAAGACCATGGAGCTGCAAGTAATTAAACTCTATGCGTTAAACTTCATCGAAAAAATCGTCCTTCTCTTTGTAAAATCAATGAATATTTGATTCATATCAGTTATGCAGACTCCATGAACTAAATGATTTTGTGTTAAAGAAATACAGCAATTCTAATGCAACTCATCCTACATATTTTGCTGTTTACATTTTACATAAGTGAACAAGAGAGATCAATCATGCTTAAAGCATTGATTATGAAACAATTTCCAACTTCAATGCAATTTTATTTAAACATGTCTAAAATGCAATGCATTCCTCGGTAATAATTTAAAACTTATCACAATACTACATTAATTTATTATATTTGAAAACTTAAACCTTCATCGAAAAAAATGAACTTCATTCAAATGACGGCATTGAAATATAAATTGCCTGGTTTAAACATCTCTAAAATGTGATACATTCCCCGGTAATAATTTTAGAATTATCATATTACTACGATAATTTATTATATTTGAAAACTTCATCGAAAACAACTGAAAGTCATTCAAATGACGTCATAGAAAAATAACACGCCTGGCTCTCTCTAGAAAAGCAGCATTTCATTCATAAATAATTTCCCATTCATGTCATTCATCACAATATTATAATAATTTATTTTATTTAAAAATTAAGACCATGGAGCTACAAGTAATTAAACTCTATGCGTAAAACTTCATCGAAAAAAATCGTCCTGCTCTTTGTAAAATCAATGACAATTTCATTCATATCAGCTATGCAGACTCCATGAACTAAATGATTTTGTGTTAAAGAAATACAGCAATTCTAATACAACTTATTCTACATATTTTGCTGTTTACATTTTACATAGGTGAAAAATAGGCGTCGTTGTAGAAATAATCAAATTTGGATGAGCATTTAAACTCAAATATATTGTCATTGCGTTGTTTCAGTATGTAGATGCACAGAATTTAGGCAAAAATAAAGTGGTTTTAGAACGGATACAACACTTAATATGAATTAAAAAGAACTTTAAAAATCACGATTTTGACACAAGATGGATGCCACATATCATTTTGAAGTGGGTCACGTGACCTTTTCATATTATGGTCACGTGATCGCTTCATATAAGAGGTCTTATTATTATTTTAATTTTTATTTAAAAAACTACTGAATATATTTCGCTGATTTTTTTTTTATATATTTTATGGAACAATTTGAATATTATCTAAAATTTTCGAAGCAATTTGTGGATTTTAAATCCGCTTAAAAAATGTTTGAAAAATTAGGTCCCATAGGGCTCAATGTATTTCATTTTTTCAACCCGGGTTCAATCCAAAACTAATTGGGTGATATTATTCATTTATATTCCCATAGGTCCTACAGACAGTCTGAACAACATACTAAAATTTCATTTTGATTAAGTCATTTTTACGGCAGTTATCGTGCTAACGGACAGACAGACAGAATGAACAAAGTCATAAACACTTTTCAACTTTGTTGTAAAATGTTAAAAATGAATTTAAACTCAGTTTCAGCCTTAAAAGCTTTATCAAAATTAATAAGATATTTCAGTGCATTTTATCTCTTTGTTTCGTGGCAGGTGTAGGAGGATGAACGTTAAATAAAATAAATAAATAAAGAGAACGAATATGAGTCTGCAGGGAAAGACATGTGCTGTCCACATCAGAATTTTTAACAATATTACACCAATGATTTATAGAAGTGAACGGGGATTATTTTCAGGCCATTTCGAAAAAAATGTATGATCTATATTTAAAGATCCATCAAATTTTTGTCGAATAAAATGTTCAACAAATTTAAGCTGTGTACCAAATTTTAACTCTCTAGGACGTAGGAAAGTGCATTTAAAATGCCATCAATTAAATTTATCATGAAGAGTTATATAAAATTTAAAAAAAATGAAAAATTGTTATCTACCAAATTTATTTTAAAATATGAAGCCACTCCCATATGCAAAACGTTTAAACAAATGGAGAGATATTTATTATATAATATCTCTCTCTTTTCTTTCTGGAAGATATCCCAAAGTCAGAATTTAATTGAACTTGTTTTTTTCCCTATATTAAATAATTTTTTTAATTAAAAAACTACTTAACATATTTTACTGAATTTTTTTTTATATATTCTATGGGATAATGTGAATATTTCCTAAAAATTTCGAAGCAATTCGTGAATTTTAAATTTACTTAAAAAATATTTGAAAAATTAGGTCCCATAGGGTTCAATGTATTTCATTTTTTCAACCCGGGTTCAATAAAAAACTAATTGGGTGATATTATTTATTTATATTCCCATAGGTCCTACAGACCGTCTGAACAACATACTAAAATTTCATTTTGATAAACTCATTTTTACGGCAGTTATCGTGCTAACGGACAGACAGACAGACAGACAGACAGACAGACAGACAGACAGACAGACAGACAGAATGAACAAAGTCATAAACACTTTTCAACTTTGTTGTAAAGTGTTAAAAATGGGTTTCGTTGTAGAAATAATCAAATTTGGATGAGCATTTAAACTCAAATATATTGTAATTGCGTTGTTTCAGTATGTAGATGCATAGAATTTAAGCAAAAGTAAAGTAGTTTTAGGACGGATACAACACTCAATATGAATTAAAAAGAACTTAAAAAATCACGATTTTGAAACAAGATGGTGCCATATATCATTTTGAAGTGGGTTATGTGATCTTTTCATATCGTGGTCACGTGATCGCTTCATATAAGAGGTGTAATTATTATTTTAATTTTTATTTAAAAAACTACTGAATATATTTCGCTGAATTTTTTTTTATATATTTTATGGAACAATTTGAATATTACCTAAAATTTTCGAAGCAATTTGTGAATTTTAAATCCGCTCAAAAAATGTTTGAAAAATTAGGTTCCATAGGGCTCAATGTATTTCATTTTTTCAACCTGGGTTCAATCCAAAACTAATTGGGTGATATTATTCATTTATATTCCCATAGGTCCTACAGACCATCTGAACAACATGTAAAATTTAATTTTGATTAAATCATTTTTACGGCAGTTATCGTGCTAACGGACAGACAGACAGACAGAATGAACAAAGTCATAAACACTTTTCAACTTTGTTGTAAAGTGTTAAAAATGCAATTGCTTCGCCATGGTTAAGGTGTTTACGCGAAACATCTTTGCGAACTGCCAAGGGGGTTCGCGATCGATCCGTTAGGAACCTCTATCGAATTATACATATACGCATAACGGTGAATCGTCTTTACGCTTGTTTCTAAATCTACTTTTGTCAGCAAAGCGACGTGCCTTATAATTTGACAGCGGAAATAAGCAAAAGCGTTCTCACGTGAGCCCGCGTCCTTCGGGATATTTGTCGCGCGACAGTGTATAAAATAGGCGATAGCATGATAATGGGGTTAGAATGATTATGTCATCCATTACTATTTAATGAAGGTCGATAAAAATCGTAAAATCGGCCTTACCATGGTGAAGGGGCGACGGAGTGAGCGCTTTTAAAGATTTAAAAAGACTCAGTGGCGCTCAACCTGTCGATCGCGATCGACATAAGTCGACCTTACTTTGTTTTTGAAAAGGATTTTTCGTATAACATTCAGAATCCGATAGTAAGGCGGTGTAACATAAAGGAGCTAAAACTCCCATGGCTGAAATGCTTGAAAATGTCGTAACACTTTAAGAATTATATCTAGGTGTCTCTAGTGTTAGTAAAGCGCCCTTTGTTTCCCTTTGACACGATAGAGAGATATAGTACTGTGTATATATATTTTTGATTATTTTTAAATTAAGATTCCCTAATTATCAGTATAATCAAGCAGTCATCTTTTACAGTTGTAGGACAGTGTCCAGAATAAGGGGAGATAAAAATAAATTAAAAGGTAAAATAATTTTGAATACGTAGGAATATTCCTTATTGTTTCAGTTCTAATTTGCATTGCGCTATTGATTTATTTCTACAAAATTGACAGTTTAAATAAATATTTAAAGCCTTTCACCATTGAAATACATATAATGCAGGGGCGCTTATCTTATCGCAGCGTCACCCCAAAGGATATTGGCATTTTCTCAGTATGGAGTTTTAACTCCTTACCTTTACCTTCATGCAGTGTACACTCTGCAACGTTCTTTCCTTTTGAAGCAAAAATTTGGTAAGCCTGGTCTCGAAAGTCGCAGTGTAAATTACCAGTTCTTTTGCAGGGAAATTGAAGTCCAAACAGAAATAATCATACTTCACAATCAGTTAGCTTCGAAAACAAAATTTAAAGATAGCTTTTGGAGTGACTGCAAAAATGAGAAACTTTTTAAAGTGGCATGCTGCGTGCTTTTATTTTTTAGATATCTATATGTAAGTTAGCATTTCCCACTACGAACATTGTGAAATCCAAGTACAGAATGAAACTCTTTGATGCTCACATTTCTGATTACGTAAGATTGGCAATGACAAACTATTTATCGGATTGTGAAAAACTTGCTGCAGAGATGCAAAGTCAACAATCTGATTCAATTTGTATTAATATACCTCAGAAATGATCAAGTGTTTACATCGAGTGTGCAATATATTGCGCGATGAATAGAAATTGTATGTTGGGTATAGAATTATTGTTTACCAGGTGGTACGCTCTTGGTGCGCTGCTCCCATGCCAGTACACCACTGCCATGCATGGTATGTGAGAAAATCCTAATGAATGTGAATCTTCTTAAATGTGAGAAAAAATCCCCCCTTCATTGCTTCATTGGCGGCATTCTGCTGAAAATACCTGATATGTCTTAAATGTTTCCGTATTGGAAAACAACATATGCAGTTGCCGATTGTTATTACTGAAATGTCCGGCTCCTTTGACCTGGACAATTAATTTGGCGATGTTTTGACGAGTTTGGGAAAGTTCGAGAATTTAATGGATTAGCCAGGAATTTTTCGAGTTACGTTGGTTTTCGAGAACTTTTTTTCACAGAGAGCATATAGAGATGCCCATTGTTCAGAGAGCAATGTTGTGTGTTACGAGAAACAGTGAATGAATTGATAATACGATTTTTTTTGTTTGTGAATGAAACAACTTTTTGAGCATTTAATGGCTATTTTATTGTATCTAATGGTTATTTTGAGATTTTGCTTGATAGATAAAAAAATACTAATTGTAACGTGTTTCTGATTAGGCTTATGGATGTTTTGAGTAAAGTTTGTAAAAGCATAAGTTGTACAGATATTTGACTCATTCTTCCATCCTGAAATTCCCCCCCCCCCCCCCCCATCGAAATATAAATCGTAACAATATTAATGTCAGCATAACATTTCTGTTGTAAACGATTTGTGATAATGGTTACGTCTTCAACAATGAAAAGGTATTTTAATTCGAGGAAAAGATCAAGAATGATTAAACTCATTGGCTGGGATTTATGAACATAAATACAAAGTTTTATTTTATCTGTATATATAGTATAATGTGTAGGGGAAGTATTGTGACGGGGTCGAAAATGCGAATTCGAGATTTTGAATAAAGAACTCTTTTCAAGCATCCCTGAACTCGAATTGAACGTTGTTAAAGGTGATGTCTTTGTGTGTTGTTGTTGTTGAGACCCAGACCGTTCGACCTGTAAATTTTAGTCAGTACCCATGAACTCTATTCCGCTCCCAAGCCAAGGTTTAGCTTAGCCATGGGCGCCCGTAGAACTTTTTTATGGGGAGGGGGGGGGGACAAATCACTGATGATAATGGGGGAAAACTTAGGATAAGATCTACAACATCGACCAAATTTCTGTCCCTTTGTGACCTTGGACGTCCAGGAGGAGGGAAGTACTCCCTCTTGTCTTCCCCTATGGGAGCCCATGGAAAAGTGTACTCGAGTTAATTTTAGGTTCGATTTTGACCGCGTGCATGTTTAGAATATTGGTACAGCAAACTTTTAATAAAATCAATACAAATGGTTTTGACAGACCTGTTTTATATTTCAATATTTTTCATTTCTATTTTAGAGCTCTTTTATAGATTATTATAAAGGGAGTCTATTCTATTCTCCTCTTTAGTGGTGCCATCTGTTGCAATGCATTTAAAATAAAAACTATACAGAAACACAGTTTAAATTGAAATTCCAATATCAAACTAGATAATGTTGTTCTAAAAAAAAAAAAAGAAAATAAATAAAAAAGAAAACTAGAATTAGATATTAATGTTGTAAATTGCATAATTAGAATAAACGTTATTTGAAATCTAAGAACTTCATAACATTATTTTCAATAGGAAGGAAACGATGATAATTTCTGATAAAATGATAGTACTGTAGTATGTACCGGAAAATGAAAATTTGACAATTTTATGCATACATATTGTATCAAAATAATATGTATATTAATATCAACCTGCTGAAATGCATTTAATTTATCAGCCGGACCAGTTGCCACATTGGAAAAATAAATATTAAATACTTCAAAAATCAATTACTTATAAACTAATAATCTTATTAGATGCTGTATACGGGGTTTCTCGGAAAATGACACCTTTCTTGGAGACGCCACTGTACACTTTAGGTCCATCTACAGTAAAGTGATAATGCTCGATCGAATAAAAGTAATTACAGCGCTCCTGGAGGTGAATTAAAAAAAGTTAGAATAACAAACTCGGCAATAAAGCGAGATAGAAGAGAAAAAGAAAAATTATAAAGTTGTAGTTGTAGAATATTGCTTAATGAGCAGGAATCAGCACCAGGAATGAGCGATACACGTATACGGAATCTATTACTTTCCTCATAAGCGTCAGGCGTTGTAAATATGCCTGTCAAAAAGTTGTATTATCAAGGCCTCCTTTAACACGGTGACACCTGTAATGCTTGTCAAAGTTTGCGGCCCTACTTTTTCTGGAATTCAAATGTGCATTATCTTTGTCAAAAGGCATTTTAGGGGTGGAACAGCCCAGTGTTTAGAGCATGGGGATTGCACTTAGACGACTCGAGTTCGATTACCAGCTCTGCCCAAACTGTCCACGGGCATGTTAAATATGTGGGTCCGTAAGTCCTTCCGAGAGATTGGTGATAGGGGAAGGAGGATACGGTCCCCGTGGATTCAATAATTGGATGCTGTGTACGGGGTTTCTCGGAAAATAACACCCTCCTTGGTTAAGCCACTGTACATTTTAGGTCTATCAACAGTAAAGTGACTATGCCACCCAATTTAGACTGGAAGCCCCACTGGGTTCCTGTCTAAATTGGGTGATCTTTCCTGGCCGTCCGGCCATATACCTTACACCTTCGGGTAGGTCGAACGGTCTGGGTCGAAATAAAAGAAAGAAAGATATTCACGCAAGTATTGCTTACAATATCATCCCTGAATAGGACAGCCATTCGCCAATAACTACTGTTGTGTGAAACAAATTCCTTCTGTAACAGTGTAAGGATCGATTCGTATACATTAGAAAATTTTCTACAACTTTGTTATTGGCTATTTATTCTCCATCTTTTTTTGCTGAGTTGGTCATCCTAACTTTTTAAATTCTCCATTGGGGACGCTTCAATCCCTTTTATTCGATCGGGCAGGGTCACCTTACTCTAGAACCGTGTATATTCACGGGCTTTTCTTTAAAAAGTTATTGATGTGCTTAAGGACCTTTATAACAACCCTGTATACTATTTTGGTAGTATTGACTGCGTAATGGTACTGAATAAAACTCCATAAGGCTGCCCATATTAAGTTTTATCCGCAGGATGAATATATAATATTTTTTATACACAATGTTACGAACCTGCAAAATTCCCTCACAGGAGTCTTTCCTTTGAAAACCAGGCGGAGAAAACACCCGTAAAACTTTTCTTATGACGTGCATCTAAAGCTACCATATGCTGAAGGTCAAATAAGGGTTTCCAGATTTGGCAATGTATCGACAATTTTTCGACATTTGGCGACTTTCTGAAGGTTCGAGAAGCACTTCGAAGTAATCAGTATTCTACGAGATATGAGAGATTTTCAGAAGTTTCTATAGAGAGTGTATGAAAGAAGTCATCACTCGAGAGAGAAGTGAACGTGATACGAGCTACATTGAACTGTGATTTTCGTCAATGTTTTGAGAATAGTAGCTGTTGTTTTATGAAATAAGTGGAGCATTTAAGTGCTGGTTTACTGTATATGGTTCCTGCTTACCCTGTGGTTGTGGACAAACGTGTTAGTTCTCCAAAATTTGCACTCATTCTTGTATCCTAAGCTCAAATCTACGATTCCAATGTAGGGCAAATATTGGGATTACATTGGCTAAATATTTTCGTTACAATATTACGGCAATATTGGTGTTACATTGGAAATATTTCCAATATTGGCGTAATATTGTTCCAATATTTTAAGCCAATATTGGCCAATTCCGTCAAGATGTCCACTTTTCATATTGGTGCAATATTTCTAATATTGGCTGCCAATATTGAATTGCTACTAGGGTAAGCACTATTTTTGGGTGGCAAAATGTTTTATACTGTATACTGCACAAATTATACACATACCACCGTTTGTTAATGGATCGTCTACAGCAAATACGGCGGATTTTGGATCTTCCTAAATACAGCAGAAGATTGCAAGTTATAAAAATACAAATTCAAGATGTTTGTTACCTATTCCTGTTGTTGTCAGAGAAATGTCTGAGGCAGAAGACAGTTCCGTCGATGTCGCAGCAGTGAATCAGGTCCCCTAGAGCTTCACTGCACTGGAAGCACTGGAAGCACGCCGGATGGAAGCACAGATTCCCCTTTGCAGCCAAGACCACGAGTTCTCCAGAATCCAGCATCAACAGGCATTTGGGACACTGGGCCGGCATGCCTTGTGACCATTCCTGCCCCAAAGAGAAATGTTACATACATTGGCGATGCATCAGAGGAGACAAGGGAGGCAGCGTCTATTCAAATAATTTACGGTCAAGTAAAGTTTATTTTAATTATATATATTATCCGAAATAAATGTATAAAATATTTTATTTCCGTCTGGCGCTGAACTCAATGCCAGCGCCTCACTTGTTTCCTCTTAGTACCAGACAATATTTTCAGGAAGACGAATTACCCTCCGTCTACACACGTCAGAAGATGTTCCTTTGGAAATGGAACCGAAAGAAAATTGTAAGGATTAACAATTTCCATTTTCGACTTCTTTCAAGCAGTGTCTTCTCCGCGGAAAGAAGAGTCTAAATTTAAATAGCAGCCGAGCAGATTGCGGACGGGAGAGAGTGCTAGCAACCATCTCATAAAAAGGAAAAGCACGAGAGTCGATACGGAATGATTTGAGTTGGTACGTGGAGAGTGGCGTGTGTAGATGCAGACGATGGGAAAAAGAGGACCGTGTACATTCTGATTCATTATTTGTAAATTACGTGAATGGAGTTTATTGTATGATTTCTACAGTTTAAGAATAAACTTGCTGCTTTATCAAAAGATGCCTGCGTGTTCATTCCGACACCTTTACAAAATATGCGAGCAATTTCTACTAGTTCTACATGTCTAAGCTACAAGGAATGGGCTGGTTTTCTTAATAGCTTCTATATTTTTTTTTCCTACTCAAATGCAGTATTGGATCATCCGAGTCATCTGGAGCGTCATTTTAAAAGTTCGCAGGAAATTTGATTTTGAAAAATGTTAAATTACAGGGGGCTTGATACTTTTCCAGAGTTAAAAAAGCGACGTATGGAATTGATATTTTTCAAAAATAGGAAACATTCTTCTCAAATATCCAGATGTTTTAATTTAGCAGATTTCACATTATACTTTTTGATTCATTAAAATCAAAGACAATTCAAAATGGGTTTAAAAGTCTTTTATTAAAATCTCCCCTTTACGACGTATAAAATCACATGGCCATAGCGCTTTCGGACATTATTATGCCCTTCAACAGTGGCGAAGCGATGAAGGACGTGTGTCCAGGAGTCAAAATGTGGCATGGATAATAGGCACATGACATATTTCTTATGGAAAAATGAATGAAATTAAGAGAAAAACATAAGACTCGTTTTATGAAAGCATGACGGCTCTCTTGTTGTCCAACGCGCTTTATTTGTAAATGTGTCTTCTGAAAATAATGTTTATTCTATTACGGTGTTTGATAAATTATTTCAGAAAAAACAAAATATATCAATAATGCAATACAATTAAATTTCAAAAGCATTTATAACAGACTCCTCTGCATGGACGTGTTCTTTATTCTATCATTCCTAAACAGGACAGCCATTCGCCGGTTACTTTTATTTGGAGTCCGTTCATGAGTCTGTTCGTAACTTCTTTAATTCTCCGCTAGGGAACGCTACAATCGGGCATGGCCACCTTCATTATAGATAGGATAATGGAGATAAAAGTAAGGAGGGAGTTAAAATTCCATATTAAGAGAAGGCCAATATCGTTTGAGACAATTATTCAGGTGGCGCTGGAAAAAAGATAAGTAGTCCTGTATTGTATGCATTTCTATGGCGAAAGACTTAAAATATTTATTTAACCTGTCAATTTTATAAAAATAAATTATGAGCGCAATGCAAATTAGAGCTGAAATAATAAAAAATATTCCTAAATATTCAAAATTATTTTACTTTTCAATTTATTTTTATCTTCTTCTATTCTGTACTCCCTCCTACAACTATGAATAAATACTGGTTAACACTAGAACGACGGATATTTTGAACTACCTAGAACGACGGGCAGCGGTCAATTTGACCGCCATAGAAAAAATACAACATACATTTAATTATTAAACCTTTAATTATAAAATTTTATTATAAAACCTAGAATAATTTTCTTCTGTGTTTTCAATAACTTTAAGAAAATAAGAAAAGTAGTCATAAAATGTCAATGGGCTGGGATTAGCAGTTTTGGAGGAATAGTTTCTCAAAGTAGTTATGCGGTCAAAATGACCGTGTGTTAATTATACTGATAATTCTAGTGTTAATTATACTCATAAGTAGGGAACTCTTTATTTAAAAATAATCAAAAATAGGGATATTAAATACTACGTCTTCCTGTTATGTCAACTAACAATAACGGCTACTTTACTAACATTAGCGACACCTAGCTACAATTCTCAAAATATTTTGGTATTTTCAAGCGTTTCATCCATAGCAGTTTTATCTTCTTTCTAACTCCATGGATAAGACATTTAATTCCGTCGCCTTAAAGATGCGAAGAAATCAGGTGCATACCTTTACGCTGCCGACTTTTAGGCTATCGTGCAACTTCTTCCAGTAGTGCTCCAAGTACTCCTTGGTTTCTAAATCCGAAAATCGAGAATTTATCAAGTCCAGGTCAGGCAGTGGAATCTGACGTGCCAGGAGTTTGAGGCGATTTTTTTGGCCTTCCGATCCGTGTCTGGGAACCTTAAGAAAAATAATGTTGTTATTTTCGTATTTTTTACTTTCTGATAATTATTTATTGTAAAGAGAAAGTTATATAGTTTTACAGAAAATGTTGGAATTCGAGACTTCGAACTAATAAACACGTTTCAAGACCTTCCGAACCCATTTCGAACGCTTGGAAAGATGTCTGGGGGGATTTCGTAGAGGAGTGGACACTATAAAAGGAGGAGTGGGAAACATTGGATCACCTTAAATTTAAAAATTAGTTTTGATATTAAAGTACTGCTATTTTATGCATTACTAAACGGCCTTTCTGTGTATTTGTTACTGTGTTTTGAAAGCTCTACTGCAATTAAGTAATAATTTATCAATTTATTTCTTTTCTTAGTCTTTACAACAGTCAGAACTCTTTCATGTAAATGCGGTAGACTAGACAGTAACAGTGGGATTAGTATTTAATTTATGTAAATGAAACCACATATAGAAGAAACAAACATGTTTATTGTGAAATTAGTGTTGCTGCATTAATGTCTTATTTGTGCTTATATACGTTGTTCAAGTTCTCTTTATGCTACTTATTGATTTCCTCGGCTTTTTGTCAGGTCTAATACTATTGCTTGTGTTTATAATACTTTTGTTATACTTATTTTAGAATATTTCTCTATGATCTGGGATTCTATTTACCCTCTGCATTCTCAACAAATCGAAGTACTCCGAAATAAATTTTTACGTACTATTGATTATAGAATTTCTAGTTATTATCCATATGGTATGCAAACTAGTTAATTTAGGCAAACATTTAATTTAACATTTCTTTAAAAAAAAAAAAAAAAAAAAAAAAAAAAAAAAAAAAAACAGTCTTGCCTCTTGCTTTACTATAAAGTTTTAAATAATACGATTGATTGTCATATTTTATTTTCTTGGAGTTTCACATATCTGTTATCAATACTAGGCAAAAATATTTATTTTATAATACTACTATTACGCACAATTACCAGTATTACTCAAAGTCTCTTTTCTCATGAATGGAACGAGCTAGACCCACGAGAATGATGTCACCCAATGTATTGCATGATATTACATACGTAGAGTGAACATGTTTTTCAACAGTTAATATTTTCTTTTAATTTATGGGATTTTTTGATAAATTTATTTGAAAAATGTGCAATATCTCGAGAACTGTTTATGCTAGCGTTCTAAAGTTTATGTCAATCGTTTTCTAAGGAAAACTTACATAAGAATTGTCTATTTGCATAACTTTATTAAAGGTTTTGATTTTTTGATGATTTTTTCAAAATTTCACTAGAAAATTTAGGAGGTTCTTAACATTTGATTGTGTTTAAAAACAATAGGCTTCCAGTATTCATTGATTGTAATTTTTGTACCAAATTTCATTTGAATCGCTCCATTCGTTGGTGATATATCGTCTCCGCGCGCACACACACACACACACACACACACAGAGAGAGAGACATCACCTCAAAAATGTTCGATTCGTGATCCAGGATACTTGAAAAGTGCTCTCCCGTCGAAAATTCGAATTCGAATTTTCGACCCCGTTACAATTCTTTCCTTATACATTATACTATGTATATAAGGAAAGTAAAAAGCCTGTTTTAATGTACTTGACATGTTTACTACTTAGTATTCTTGTATTTTAAGATTTGTTCTTTTATGTTTTGTGGTTACTGTAATTGGACATTATCTGTAGTTGCCACTTAAATTGAATAAATAAATACAAAAAGCATCGTCAGGAAATACTTCGGAAAGAAAAGAAAAATTAAGGTAAAGGATGAAAATTACTGAAACGAGAAGAAAGACACAGACGATAAAATCGAAATATTATACAGATATTTTCAAGCAAAAGAGAAAGCAGACAATTATGACTAATAAAGGAGTGAGACTGAGAAACAACTGAGAAACTTTCTAAAGTCTAATTAAAATTCTCCTTGCTTACTTCATCTTCCGGGAATTTCTGGAAATATTCATCCCATCGGTTCTCAGGGCAGTCGGCCGGTGTCCAGGCGTACCGATCGTTTGGTTTTGCTGCCGGATAAATGTCGAACGTCTTCAGGGATTCCCGTATTTCGTCTGCGTACTCCTCAGAGAGCGGATGCTCGTCCCTTGGCTTCAGACATGTCTTGCAATTTTTTCTGACAGAATGGGCGGTGAATTCATTGCATTCCATCACTTCATCCATTTCTAAAAGGACGAAGATATCGAAACTCACAAAGATATTTTGGCTTAAATTCTAGCAAGGAAGATCAATCATGCATAAAACATTGATTATGAAACACTTTCCAACTCTAATTTTATTTAAACATCCCTGAAATGTGATACATTCAACGATAATATTTTTATAATTATCACAATACTAAATTTATTATATTTGAAAACTTCAAACTTCATCGAAAAAAATGAACTTTATTCAAATGACGGCATTGAAATGTAAATCGCCTGGCTCTCTATGTAAATGCTGTAAATACTTCATTTATACACTTTTATTTCATTCCTTTCATTCATCACAATACTACAATAATTTATTTTATTTAAACACCTAAACCATGGAGGTACATGTAATTTAACTCTATGTTTAAAACTATGTAAAAAACTTATTGTCTGCTTTTCTATATAAAATCAATGAATGTTTAATTCATATCAGCTATATTGCAGACTCCAGAGCTAAATAATTTTGCGTTAAAGAAATTCAGCAATTATTATACAACTCATCCTACAACTACGTGTTTACATTCTCCATAATTGAAAATTAGGCTTCTTTGTAGAAATAATCAAAGTTTGATGATCATTTAAACTCAACTATATTGTAATTGCGTTGTGTCACAATGTAGATGCACAGAATTTAAGCAAAAATTAAGCGGTTTTGGGACGGATACAACACTAAATATAAATTAAAAAGGACTTGTGGGTCACATGATCTCTTCATATAATATGGGTGTAATCATTATTTTAATTTTTAATTAAAAAACTACCGAATATATTTTGCTGAAATTTGTTTCATATTTTTAATGGGATAATTCGAATATTTTCTAAAACTTTCGAAACAATTTGTGAATTTTAAATTTGCTTAAAAAATGTTTGAAAAATTAGGCCCCATAGGGTTCAATGTATTTCATTTTTTCAACCCGGGTTCAGTTCAAAACTAATTAGGTGTTATTATTAATTTATATTCCCATAGGTCCCACAGACCGTCTGAACAACATACTAAAATTTCATTTTGATTAAGTCATTTTTCCGGCAGTTATCGTGCGAACGGACAGACAGACAGAATGAACAAAGTCATAAACACTTTTCAACTATGTTGTAAAGTGTTAAAACTTGATAGTTTAAGAATCATGAACTATGTTGACTAGTAAGCCCATAGTCACTAACGGTTTGTTTAGCCTTTTTTCTTATAGAAATATATAGCCTGGCTACCTGATCACTGCTCGGGCCGATAGTCATTTCCCCCCTTGCCCCTCAAGATAATCTATGCAGTTCACAAGCGAGTATTTTAGTTTAAATCAATAAATGCTTATTTAATTTCTCGAAAGTCGAGGAGTGGCTTTTCTCTGCGAACATTCATTTTGGCTGATGTGCTTGCTAACGAGCTAGATAAACTACATTAAACTAGAATGAATTACCCGACTTTGCTCAAATCGTAAATAAACGCTTGTTACTACTCAATTCATCCAGCACACTATCCGCAGAGCAAAAAAAACAATAAAATAAAAAAAGCTCTCCCCAAAATAGAATTAAAAAATTAAGGTAAAGGATGAAAATTACAGAAATTAAAAACATTTCTCCGGAAGTTACTTCCCGAATGCTAAGAACCTATCTATTATGAGCGACCTGCTAACCCCCCTCTTTAAAATGGATCTGATATTGAGAGGGGGAACCAAGAATATCCGTTGAAGTACAAGACGATGCATTGCGATTACTGAATACGATCACTTAAAAAAATACAAAATTAAAATTGCCTATGAAATCGAAATTTTTTTATGTTTGAATGTTAAGATATGGGAAATTTTAGCCAAATTATAGAATTGAGCGGATTTTAGTTTTTCGGATGTGACAATATAAGTATTAGATCACGTAAAAAATGCAAATTTCGATGTATTTTTAAATAAATAAATAAATACAAAGGAATTGTCTCGGTTTCATTGTTGAAAAGAACGTTCTTAGATCTTACCGATGGTATTAAGATGGAAACTTTATGATAATATTTTATGTCGCTAAGGAATTGACTTGTGTATCGGCCAAAATTGTTGTAAATCGTGACAAAACAAAATAACTAAAAACTAATTTGAAATTAATAAGAAAAAAAATTACGTCGAGGTGCACCAATTAAGGTCCTGAAGTATATGTGTACCAAATTTTATGGTCATACGTCGCTTAGATTAACCGATACAGACTGCACACACACGCACGCGCACACGCACATACACACACACACACACCTTACTTTATTATGTTAGATGGTAGCGAGCTGCCACATAGCATTCGGGTCACCCGGGCTATATATTCTCGCAAAGTTTTGCCAATTTGCTATACAGGGATCCAGAGGATAGAAAATACTCGGAATATGCTAATTATTGTGCTATCGGCTATTGCATCCTTATAAAATTCTCGGATAAATTAAATATTAGCAATACAACTACGAATTTATCGGCCGTAGTATAGAGAACATAAGAAATTAAAAACCCGAGTAGCTTTTCGTCTAATTATTTAAAATTTTTGAGAATTTGTTATTTTGTGGGTAAGTGCTAATTTCTTGCCAACTTATTGCAGTCAACGTTATCAGCTATACACATGCACAACTTCGGAATTGATTAAAATGCGGTTTAGAGTTTCTTTTAAAAATTAAAGTGCAGGAGTTCTATTCGAAGCTTGTCGTTCATAGTTCTGTGTCGATCGATAGAGGGCGCTCCTATAGCGGAGCTGTAAATGCTATTGTGTTTCGAATTGAGTTTGTCGGTCTGCTATAAGATAAATCTATTGGCACATAACTGCGAACGACAAGCTTGAGACTCTGACGCGAAAATTTTTTTGAAAGCAATAATATCTTTATCATTAAAATATATTTTATGAGCAAAATTTGCTTGAACTAACATTGAATTGATTTGATATAAACCCTTATAAATTTTACATTACTTTTTTTGTAAATTTGAAGTTTTTGAAGATATCATTTTTTTAAAAAACAAAAATATACATTGTGTATTGATATCTTCGTATGTAAAGAGTGTAACACAGTACATCTCGCCTGTAACGAAACTCAAAGGACCCAAAATTTATTTGCAATATTGTTACTTTGCCATAAAAGATTAAAACAATAAATTGCTCCATTATGGCACTGGCTCAAAACATTGTAACAGCCAATTATCATTAAGAGTGGTTTAACTGTATTTAACATTTTAGAGATATACTTTTCTGTTATGTACCTAAAGAATACAACTATCCAACTGATAATAATAGCAAAATTGGTTTACTTTATTAAAGGTGACAGAAATTTTCCGAGGAGTTCTTAAAATATCCTTCAAATCGGGTTCAAACGATTAATTATGTTTCAGTACATTAACTATTTCAACAGTTTTATTAACATTATAAACATAAGTTTCATGGCAAAATATATCATAAATAAATCGCCCGAAACAGGACACGATACGTGGTCACAGTTGATAAAGTTCGCCAATTGTAATACTAATGTATCACGAGCTCTTCTGGAAACGAATGATGTATGATATTGCAGCCAACCATGGAGTTAAGGAAAATTCTCCTTACCTCCAGGATACAAACATTCAATTTGAAAAGTGTAGCCTCTTTATGAACGTATATCACCAAATTTTGTAATTTACGATAACTTTTATAAATCAGTGACTAGATATATTATAATGTCCTCCAATGCATGACAAGTATGGCCCCTTTAATTTGCCTTTTTAGGTATTATTCCTATTCAATAATACAGCGAAACGTCAGACATGACATCACATGAATTTCTTCTATAAAATTTCGTGTAATCTACTACGTATAAGAATAACCTATTTCTCCGACCGTAACACTTGGAAAAACTCTGGCAACAAATTTTGGCAGCATCGCCAACTTGGCGAGTTTTCTTTAAATGTTGCCAAATTGATGAAAATAGCGCCAAAGTGATAAAATGATAATAAATCAATGGAAATGACGACTCATTTATGAAAATTTAATATCCTGGAAAGAACATAGTAAACGGCCATAAGAATAACTCATTTTTCCGTCCGTACGTAATGCTTGGCGAAAAATTTGTCGGGATGTCGCAAACTTGTCGACTTTTTTGAATATTGCAGATTGACGAAAATGTCGCCAAATTGATAAAAATATCACTAAATTGATAAAAAAAAACGTTTAATAGGAGACAATGCTTTGCAAATTTTTAATTCCGTCACATGACGGGCATACTTTCCAGTCATATACATACAGCTGAGTGAAACTAATTGAGTACGGGACACTTAAATAGCCCAAACTACTGAAGATAGAAATTTGAAACTTTGCATAAACGTAGGACTTGATCTATAAGTAATGTGAAAATCTAAAATATTGAAATTTTGTGTGAGAAATTCATAAATCCTAAAATGTTTTATTCTAAAACATTTTCAGCTGTAACTTAGGAATGGCTAGACCCAGGCTGAACTCGATTTCTCCATTGGATCGAGTTTAGCCTTGGTCTAGACACACAAAATTCGATTTTAAACGAGCCTGCGGGTAAAAAAAAAACAAAAAAAACCTAAAATTTCTTTATTAACTTTACCTTGAGATATTTAGGCTTATAGTTACAGTGCAATTTTTTTTATTTTATTAAGGATGAGCAAAGCGACGTTCATTTTTCATTCCTAACGAAGCGAAATCAAAATTTGCTTGAATTTTGCTATCGCTTTCCACTCAAAATCTATAATAGGTAGAAAGATGAAATTCTGCATACATACGTGAAATTGCATATAAATTCAATTATTTAGACAAGCTATATCAAGGCGGAACGCCCATTTTTAAACTGCAATGTTCACTGCGCTTCCTACAAATAGTACGTAAAAACAAAATATAGGCTTAGTGGTTTCGAAAATAAATAACCATTGTTGTACAAAAGTTAAAAAAGAGCCCAATATTAAGTTTCACTATCCTATTTTTTTTACATGGTTGCTAAAAGAATGTGACGAAATAAAATACATACCATGGAGTTAGAGAATTACGCTTTACCTCCATACAATAATAAAACGTAAATCTATGGAAATGCGTGTTGGTGATTTAATTATAACTTTGATTCTAATGTTTTCCTGTATTTTAATTTGTATAACTTATAATTCAAATTCTAAAGCTTAGTTCCTCTTTTGTATTAGGATTCTCAAATATTGAAATTATTTTTTCATACTTCTAATTTCCTAAATTTATTTATTAAATTTTAATTTCATATATTTCACAGATCGCATACTTATACGTGCGAATCTTTTCAAAGCCCGGCTTTTGCTAATATTTATTTATAGTTCTGATTTCATTGTGACAACTATAGTAAACGAGTTACCTTTTATTTACCGAATTCTTTTATTATCTATTCTTCATATCAAACTATTTAACAATAATGCTATAATTAATAATTCTCTAGCATAAAATGATGAGCCAAGGATCCAAAAAAAGGAAAATGTAAAATGTCATCCAAAATTTAAAACAATAATGAAAGATCAATAAGTAAAATACACTTTGTGCGAAGGATACACAAAACTTGAGCAACGTAAATAAGTGATTAATATTGTGATAACTATTGTGATTTGTGCTTGTATACATTGCTCAAGTTTTCTTTTATAGAAAAAGATGTTAAAAGCTACCTAGAGTATGTTTTCCATGTCTCTGCCCACCAAACTATAAGAGGATCCCAATAGATAAATATTACATTTTATTCAGAAGTGCAATAATTTTTCTGCTTTTGCAAGTTAAGAAAAAATTTCAAAGACAAATTTATTGCAATTTAAAGACGGGATTATGCTTTGTAGTAAAATTAACACCTATTTATTTAGGGGCCCGGGCCCCGCAATCCAACCCGACAAGACGCCCCTGCTTCAGTAATGGTTTTTATTAAATTCATTGGCGTTCTTAAATAGCTGAATATCATAATGGATTTTCTAACGCACCACACAGAGTTTGTTTGTAATATTTTGTCTGTAAAAGGCATTGTCTCTCCCAAGCTCCCGAAAAATGGAATAAATTAACTTTTAAAAATGATAATCCCCGTGTTCTCAACCCTAATCTGCACACTGTTATAGGTTAAACTCGAAAGTAAATGACCCTTCTTGGAACAGTCACAATAATGGAAGTCTGCAGTGGGAAGTATAAACAAGGGAGGAACCCTGCAAAGTCGTGAAAGGGGAAAAGGGGGCATTTAATAATTCATAAGTTTTATAGCATCTTCCGTCTGCGTACGAGTTGATTAGCATTTAGCTGCTGAACTGGTGTAGAAGGGGATTTGGGAAATGCTGTGTATTCAAATTCACTTCGTAGGTAATAATTTAGGACTGCGGTTCTGCAACTTTTTAGCCAACGGAACATTCATTATCATGGAGTTAGAGAGAAGGAGATAAAATTCTTATGAATGAAAAGCTTAAAAATATCACAATGCTTTGAGAATTATATCTGGATGTCGCTCTAGTGTTAGTAAAGTATTTTATGCTCTCATTTGAAATAACAATGGCGCGTAATGTTTGGTACATGTAATTTTGATTAGTTTAAAATTAAAGTTCTCTAATTATGGAGAAGAGAACGAGATAAAATTCTTACAGATGAAAAGCTTAAAAATACCATAATGCTATCAGAATTATATCTAGATGTCGCTCTAGTGTTAAAGTATATTCTGCTCTCGTTCGACATAACAATGGAGCGTGATGTTTGGTACATGTAATTTTGATTATTTTAAAATTAAAATTCTCTAATTAGAGAAGAGAAGGAGATAAAAATTTTTACAGATGAAAAGCTTTAAAATACCACAATGCTTTGAGCATTATATCTAGATGCCTCTCTAGTGTTAGTAAAGTATTTTCTGCTCTCATTTGACATAACAATGGAGCGTAATGTTTGGTACACGTAATTTTGATTATTTTAAAATTTGAGTTTTCTAATTATGGAGAAGAGAAAGAGATAAAATTCTTACAGATGAAAAGTTTAAAAATACCACAATACCTTGAGAATTATATCTATATCTTGTTCTAGTGTTAATAAAGTATTTTCTGTTCCCATTTGACATAACAATAGAGCTTAATGTTTGGTACACGTAATTTTGATTATTTTAAAATTACAATACTTTGAGATTTATATCTAGATGTCGCTAGTGTTAGAAAAGTCCTTTCTATTCTCATTTGACATAACAAGAAAGTATGATGTTTAGTATATGCACTTTTGATTATTTTAAAATAGTTATGAGTAGAATAAATGCTTTTTTTAAGTTGTACGATAGATACAGGATATAGGGAGAGAAAAATTAAAGGAAAGGCAAAATAAACTTGAATATTAATGTATATTTCGTATTGTTTGAGTTTTAATTTGCAGGAATAAATTACACTGGTAATTTATTTCTGCAAAATAAACAGTTTCAATAAATATTATTTTTAATTCATTGCAAGCCTTATTTTTATAACGTTTTCGAACTTCTTAAGTTAAAATGCGATTAATTAAAGAATTAATTTTCAGTAGTTTGATTTGAAGCCCACAGACGATTTTGATATTTGAAACATAACTCGCTTACCCGAACACAATGAAATAAATAAGCTATAAATAAATTCATTGATAAAATATTATTAAAAGAATTTGACTGCCATAACTACAAATTGAAATATCACAAGAACGGCAAATTGTGCACCAATCATTTAGAAAGTGTAGAATACTAATTTTGTACACGATAGTATAAAAACAAATTTTGTGTGTCTTACTGTTCTCGTGTTACAGATGAAAAAATGTTAGAACGAAAAATACCGCGATTAATAAATTTTAAAACAAAATTTCAAAAATTTTAGCTTGTTCTCATTATCTATGGGTCAGTCCCTTGTGTATACAAAGTTTCAAGTTCCTACCTTCAGCGGTTTTGGGCTGTATAATTCATCCCTTAATCATTCAGTCATTTTCAACTAGCTTTGCTATAGATATATTGAGTCTACAATATTGAAACATAAAACTAAAGCAGAAGATGCTTGTTCTATTTTGATTCTAAGGGTGTTCTGTTGGCTAAAATGTTTAAAAACCGCTGCTTTAAAGGATTCATATTTACCTACGAAGTGAATTAAAATATATCATGCAATTATTTAAATACACTTGTGTTTCAGTTAGATGTTGATTAGTTTCCACGTGAGGAGATTTTTTAACACTTATAAATTAAAAGCTCTTCTCCTTAGAGTTTCGAATAATTGTAGTACGTGTAGCAAGTTTGTGAGTAAGCAATAACATAAACTTTCTTATGACTCTGTGTCGTTCAAAAATCACCCGGTCTTTTGTTGTAATGGGTTAAAATTGAGCATATGCAATTTCAAGGGAATCGTTTTCTTCTTTTGAAATGTGAAAAGTAACATTTCTAATATCTTGAGGATGGCTTGTTATAACTAATAAGCAATGATGTTTATTTATTTCTGCGGTTCAAAGTAATTACAAAGTTTTCACTACTTTGAAAATAGCGAAACTATTAATATTTTTACGATTGCTTTTCATTTTTAACCATAAACGTCTGTATACCATGAACTACATATGCAAACCTTCTAGTAGACAAATGGATTAAATATCGTATATAGATAGAATAAATAAAGAAAATTTAGAATATTTATTTTTCCTGCGCATGATGGTATAAAAAGAAATTTTGTTTTGAGCTGTTTTCGAGTTACAATTGAAAGAATGTTCGAACAAAAATTTCCTCTGATAAATATTTCGAACAAAATCTCAAGATTGTAGATTTTTCTCATTACTTATAGGCCAAGTCCTATATATTTGTAAAGTTTCAAGTTTCTACATTCATCAGTTTGGGCTGTGAACCCAACCCCTTAGTTTGTCAGACACTCTCAAGCAGCTATATGATATAAATATCTAAAATAAAGTACTCATGAAATATATAGATATTTAATTGAATTGAATCAAACTAAAATTAAGATAATTTTAAATCTATTCAAATATAAGTATGCTCAAAACTGTTGCAGTTCACGTGCAAAACTGTTTCAGTACGTGAACGGATTTCAGAAATAAAAGAAAAGAAAAAGCCAATTTTGGCAACTTAGATTGCCTACCCCTATGAAGTAGAATAACAACTTAAGGAAGACCCCCATGAAATAGAATAACAACTTAAGGAAGACCCCCATGAAATAGAATAACAACTTAAGGAAGACCCCTATGGAAGTAGAATAACAACTTCAACTTTTATGAAATAAATAGTTCCTGAGAATAATTTAATTCGTTATGGCGTCGTGTTTCGAAGATTGGTAAGTTTGCCTGTAAAACGTTTTTCTTGGTGAATATTGTCTTTTAGCAAATATGTAACATTTACAGTGAAGTTTTGAAACCGGAACGTTGTGGAAAATGTGAGCAATTTTGATACTTATATCTCCGAACCTCAACAATAAAAGTTAAAAAAAATTATACTTGTTTCGTGGAAAATAAATATCGTTTATGAATACATAAAAATAGTTTCAATATTTTAATATTTGAACTATTAGTTTTCGGAAGAAGTGAAATTTTTTTATCCGAGTGAGGTTGGGCTTCACTTTACTTATTTTTCTTCGAAATATTTTCTAAGCGAAAAAAAAACTGTACAATTGGAAATCCAGTTTGGGGTCAATAATTATAATTTGTTTTCATGAATATTATAGATTTTGAGCAATCGTCTTGTCCAGTTGAAGAAAATTGGTGCTTAATTGGTGAACATTACAATTGCTTATATCTAGAAAACTAAAAGTGAACAATAAAAGAACAATTTATGTCCCTTCAAAATTCTATACGGATATATAATTAGATTTCGGATTGGGTTATTTGTTTTCGAAATAAAGTTATATTTTGATGTTTTAATAATTTGAACTATTTTGTATAAGACGTTATTTATGCAAAATTATTTTGGCTCCATCAGACTGGAGCCACCGCCGATTTTTTTTTTAACATGGAATCGCAGTGTCCGCTACTTTATCTGAAACGTTAACTATTTTAACAAGAAGGACCAATCATGCCTTAAGCATTGATTATGAAACACTTTCCAACTGAAATGCAATTTTGTTGACATTTTAAGCTGCTTTAAAAATGGCCATTGACAAAATTAATTTTAACTTTATCAAAAATGACAATACTAGTTATACAAAATGAACTTTATTCAAATGACTCCATCGAAAATATAATTTATGAAGTGTTTACTATGCTTTTTAGTTAATATTTTGTCACAATTATAATATTTCATTATTATAGGAAGTGCATCGTTTTCTTATCTCATGTTAAATTAGTTCTTTGAAATTGTTGTAACTATGACAAACCATTTCCTTTTAGAAGTCGTCTACCTTTCTATGTGAATCAATGAGATATTTCATTCATATCACATATATTCCAGACTCCAAAGCCAAATAATTTTGATTGAAAACAATTCAGCAATTCCTATACAACTCATCTTACAATCCCTTGATCTGTTTACATTCTGCATGCTATAGAAATTAGGCTTCACTGTAGGAATAATTAAAGTTTAGTGATCATTTAAATCATTTAAAGTAAAAATATTGTAATTGCTTTGGCACAGAATTTAAATGCACAAATAATGCACAAAAATAAAGCGGTTTTAGGACGGATGCAACACTATATATAAATTTAAATGACGATCTTTAAAAATCACTTAGCGGAAAAAATGAAAGTCACATTTTATTTTGCAACGAGTCACTTGATCTCTTCATATAGCATAGGTGTAATTATTATTTCAATTTTTATTTAAAAATCTACCCAGCATATTTTGCTGAAATCTTTTTTACACACTTCATATAATAATTTCAATACTTCCGGAAAGTTTTGAAGCAATTTGTGAATTTTAACACCGCTTAAAAAAGTTTGAAAAAGTTTGACAGACAGACAGAATGACCAAAGTCATAAACACTTTCAACTATGTTGGAAAGTGTTAAAAAATGACTTAGAGAATATTATTTGGGGTTTCTCGAATGCTTATCTGAGTTTATAATCAATTGGATTCCAATAGCTACTGATTGGATAATCCCTATGTGAGTACCAAATATTATTCTAAATCATTTATGCATTCTTTTAAGATATCCCGTTTAAACTCACGAACACACACAAACGCACAGGTATCACTTCAAAAACATCCGATTAGAGCACAGGGATTATCAAAACGTGTAAATTGCTGAAAACTATAATTCGACTTTCAGTACAAATTCTTCTAAACATTAATGACTACATACAAGGAGCGGAGATTCTTTAACTTGAAATTAGCCGATTTAAAAATGTTTCTGTTGTTGACGACGCGGTTTCTTAGCGACTATTTGACCTATGAGGGCAAAATTTGGAGGAAGAAACTTTTGTTGAGGAAAACACTTTTTGGTTGCGAGCCTAGGTTCAGCAATGCTCATTGAACAACAACTGGTTATTATACCTAAAAACATTATTTTTCTTTTTTTTTATCAAATGGCCAGGCACTTGGCTCTCATCATTCGCCTATACATCCGCCGGAACGCGAACCATTTAGCTGTCCTACGACGTTGCCCCAGGCGCACCAGAGGGGGACGGAACACAACATCCATGCCTTACGTGGGACTCGAACTCACAACGCGGAGGTCGAACGATTGCTTTAGAAGCGCTCGCCTTGACCGCCCGACTACCGCGTCGGCCCCAAAAGCATATTAAAACCAAAGAACTTAGTATGGAAATATTTTAGGATTCATGATGAAGCAATTACATTTCCATGTTTTTTATTCAATGTTATTTTACTGTGTCAACACTAGTCAATTGTTATTATATATTTGTTGAAATTAGTACTTTTTCGTTTTCTTTCAATTTAAAACATAAATTTCGGCATAAATAATTCTATATAAAGAAAGTATAAGTAATTAATGTTTGTCTGTTTGTGACGCTTGGCAATAAGTTTTGAGACGAATTTTACGACATTGGCGACTAATACGACGAAATGTTAAAATGAAAATTATCGCAAATTTGACATAAATATTGCCAAATTTACAAAAATGTCTCCGAATTCAGGAAAATTCAATATTACGAAAAATTAAGTAGACTTGAGACATTGTAATGACTGACTTCAAACTTTTCTCTTAACCTGTTGTCAAATATCAAGTAATTTACTAAATGTTATTCAATAAAGAAATATTTTATAATATTTTTGTATAAGCTTCGCATCTGCGATTCAGTTTAGGAATGGGTTGACTCAGTCTAGAACTATGTATGTAAAGGAAGTAATGTTATTGGAATTTTAAGTTACATAATTACAGCAATATCTTGATAACGCATGAAATATTTAATGAGACTGAAGGTTTGAATTTTGATACTGCCACAAGAAAGAATGTGAGGAAATTATTATAGAATGCAGCAGCTATATTTATTATTTAATTAGTTAATATGTAAAAAGTCAGTAGAAGTTGAGGTCATTTACTGTCAATGTGAATGTTTAATAATATGGCTACCTCACTCCCTTGCTGTAAGGTGTATTAAAAGGGTAGGAGTGAAGAATTAAAATGATTAAATGGAACCCGAATGCTGAAATTTTGGAAATCACTGACTAAAAAATCTTTGCCACCAAAGGTGGGATCTAAACTCCCAATTCAAGATAGGACTACCGAGACCATCCAGAATGGGTATAATTCTTTTCTTGAACCGGAGGCCTGTGAACCATTTACAAAGTCAACTTGAGATTGACTGTTAATGGACCTCCTACCTACACCTCTTGTCGTGGTATGACTATGATGCTGCAATGACATTGATGTCATAATGATTGATCATCAAGACACCATAGGTGAACGGAGATTTTCCCTTTCAAAATTTGCCAAGATAGGCAATTTTTCCTCGAATGTCTGTGAACCACACTCCAAATACTTTTGATTTTTATGTGGACCTCCCACCTTTCACCTCCTCCAGATAGGCTGTTATTATACAATTATTATATTTAAGTCATTGCGCACCATAGGTGGACGGAGACTTTCCCTTTCAAGATTTGCTAAGATAAGCAATTATTTTCCTGAATTATATGTCCGTAAACCACACAACCAAATACTTTTGGTTATTCATGTGGACCCCCCACCTTTATCCCCTAAGGGATTTATATGACTGACGTCATTAATTATCATACCATGACACCCAGACAGCAGACCTTTAAGTGTTCCTCAGCTTGCTGAGTAGACGAGATCCCCACATTCCTCATCTGCTTCTAATACTCATCAGAATACAGATTTTCCAGTCAAGGATTCAACTATCAAAGCCCAACAGTCTTAGGTGGCTCTAATCTATATAAATAAAATTGAAAATCTGTCTGTCTGTCTGTCTGTCTGTCTGTCTGTTTGTCCCATCATCACGGGAGAACGGCTGAACCGAATTTGATGAAATTTTGTGGGTAGCCTAGAAATAGCCCCACTTAAAATTTAGTCTATGGTTGGAATTTCTACAACCAGTGGTTCTCGAGATATTAGTAAAAAACGAAACTTTCGTTTGTCTCATCATCACGAGAGAACGGCTGAACCGAATTTAATGAAATTTTGTGGGTTGCCTTGAAATAGCACCCCATAAATTTTGCCCAAGTTTCAAGTTTCTAAGACCAGGGGTTGTCGAGATATTAATGAAAAACGGAACTTTTTTTATAGGAGTTCTACTCTCCAACTCCGTGGTTTATCCAAACGGAAAGGATAAAAATCGTTTGTGTAAAGCGTCAAAGGGAATTAAAACTTTATTTTTGAGTTTGATGCAGGATTTTTGCATTAAAAAGTCACTATCTGAAAGCATGAATTGTTTGAAACATGAATTTAAATGGAAAAATCTACCTCCATGTTTTTACATGTATTAACCTCCATGTATTTCACAAGCTTTTACTCAACGATTAGAAGTATAAAGAAATTAAAATGGTTATGTAATTTCGCATTTTATGAGGAAGATTCTATCTTATATCATGTTGCTCGGCAAAGGAATGGAATTAAATGTGTTTGTTAATGATTATTATTATTTTTTCTATTTGTATAATAAATAAATGGATGTAAAAATATATTTTATAAATAAACGGTTTAATTGTTCTTTTAATTATATATATTGCGGACTGCGTACATTACTTTTATTTATTTTAGCAAAGAGGTTTCAAGCTCATATATTGTGTTTAGCTAATAAACTGATAATAAATGAACGGTTTGATTGTTCTTTTAATTATATATATTGCGAACTGCGTACATCACACTTTTATTTATTTTAGCAAAGAGGTTTCAAAGCTCATATATTGTGTTTAGCTAATAAACTCATATATTGTGTTTACCCAATAAATTCATTTAGCCGATTGTTGAAGCAGAAAAAGAGTAGAACGGATGTATGTATCTTCTAATACAATTTTAGTGTTTTCATTTAGTATATATACAGACGGGATATGGATATTTTATTCTTCAGATCTGCAAATTTAGAACTACGAATTTAGCGGAATATCTCTAAATAACTTGGTAACTTTTCTTAAACTTTACTAAATTAGAGGAAATATCTCCAAATTAATACCAAATCAATGAAATTAAATTTGTTTTTTTAGAATAGAGTACTGAAATGATGTTTCTGTAGCATTTGTCGGTCAGTCCATCCATCCTACTTAGTAACGCATTTAACTAATTTTTTTAATATCACTAAATTGATAAAAATATTTGTAAATCCATAAAAATATCGTGGAGACGAAAATGTCGCCAAACCTTCCATGGAGATCACATTATTCAGACGACATGATTTCCATCAATTTATTTGAAGCAGATGTTATCATGTCGCTTAGCAACGGATCCAATGTGTTATGTGTCATACGATTTTTATTAAGTCTAATAAAAATATGTATATAAAATAAATTTCATTGACATTGCATTTTTGACTGGATAATATCAATTACGGTCTTCAGGTTTAAACATCATTATTATTGATATTTCGGGGACAGTTGATTCAGGAATTATTGATATTTTCAAATTATTATGCCATTGTTTCATTATGACGAAAATTGTTGAAACTCATATATAGTACGTTGTACAAGTAATCTTCTAGAAATGCACGGGTATATCTTCTAATCTACGACAATATAAGTAGTACAGGTATATTGGCAAAATTTTTATATATATTGGCATATATTGGAATCAATTACGACCTTCTGGTATTAAGATTACGGGGATTTTTGAAACTTTCAATTTATTACGTCATCTTTTTTATTTTGGTAAATATTTTTAAGACTCATATTACAATATGTTTAAGCTTCTACTAACACATTGGCATATTTTCTAATTTGCGACAAATAAGTAGTACGTGGTTGCATATATTGATTCAATTCTTTTTTTTTGTGTGTGAATTTGTTTACAAAAGGGGCCAGGATATTTTATTCTTCAGATTTGCCCGTGAAGATAATTTTGCATAGAGAGAACAGATATTCTTAAACTTCTCTTTATGAGCAATAAATTTAATATTTTATCAGAATTTGCACATGATTGCGAATTATAAGTTTTTTTATATTATATACTCCGTACGAAGGACGGGTATGCTGCTAGTGTTAAATAAATTTGTTTTTGTGTATTAAAATATTTATGGTACTAAATTGAACAATATGTATAATATCAGTTTCCTTTCGCATTTTCGTAAACAAATGACTTTCTCAACGGTGTTGTGGCGATAGCTGCATTGTTGTTGTTTTGTTCGCTTTTAGTTGACTAAAAACCTTTACTTTACTTTATTTAAATTAATTAAATCTCGCTGTGGTGATATTTTTAGTCAGAAAGCACTTGAATAGTAGCCGGTTTTCAATTTATAAAAAAATCTGATGTGGGCAGCACATGACTTTCAGTGCAGACTCATATTCACGTTCTCTTTATTTCTTCAATAATTCATTATATTGAGTTTAATTGCATAAAATAACACCCACAATTATTTAAAATTACACCGAATTTGCACTTTTAATTAAATTTTTGTTCTCATTTGGTAACTGGACTTATTTTCAAAGTTCGCGTAGCAAAAATGCTGAAAAACTAAAATATCTCGAGAACCGTTTGTCCTAGTGTAATGGGGTTGGTCTTAGTTTTTTCATCGTTAGAAATTACGCATAAAACAAGCATTTTATTGATATATTTGGGCATACGTAGTTTTCATTTTAGATTTTGACGATTTTTGCGGGTCATTTCGCAAAACCAGGCAGGTATTTTTTTTCCGAATTACACCAAAATCTAATCAGCACCAGGGTAACCCACAAGTGACGTATCTACCAAATTTTGTAAAATTTGATCTATTGGTTTTACAGCGAGAGCGGATGCAGGCTTTTTCGGGCCATTTTGCAAAAAAAGGCGGGTTCCTTTATCCCGAATCGTACCAAAAACTAATCAGCACAAGGGTAAGTCATACACAGTGACTTACCTACTAAATTTTATGAAATTGGGTCCATTAGTTTTTCAGTTGGAGTGGATACATACATTGCACACACAAACACACATACAAACGTGACGCTAAAAATAGTTTTTACTTCCCTGCAATACATGGTAATGTATAGGGAAAGTATTGGAATCATGTGATTTGGGGAAAATCGCAACTCGAGTTTTCGACGGATCTACACGTTTTGGGACCTCTAGAATACGAAAATACTATTTTTATCGTGACGTCTCTCTGTGTGTGTGTGTGTGTGTGTGCCTGTCTGTGTGCCTGTCTGTATGTATGTATCCACTCTAACTCAAGAAGTAATGGACCGAATTTCATAAAATTTGGTAGGTAAGTCATTTGTGTGTGATTCTGGTGATGATTAGATTGTCTGTATCCACTCTAGCTGAAAAACTAATTGACTAAATTTCACAAAATTTGGTAGATAAGTCACTTGTGGGTTTCCCTGGTGCTGATTAGATTTTTGTACTATTCGGAAAAAAGTAGCCTGATTTATTTTGCGAAGTGGCCGGAAAAAATCGCCAAAATCTAAAGTAAAATTCCACGTATGCTCAAATATATCAATTAAATGCTTGTCTTATACATAATTTTTAACTATCAAAAAAGAATAAAATCCACCCCATTACACTAAGCCTAGCCGTTCTGGCTCTCCATATAATAATATTTCATTCATAAACTTTTTTCTATTCCTTTCATTCAACGGCGATATTTGTAAAATTATCACAATACTACAATAATTTATTTTGCTTAAAAACTTGAAACCATGGGAGTAAAAGTACTGTATAACTCCATGTTTAAATATTGATCGGAAACGGCAATATAATAGTCTGCTTCTCTATGTAAAATCAATTAATGTTGCATTCATAACAACTATATTGCAGACTCCAGAGCTAAATAATTTTGCGTTAAAGAAATTCATCAATGCTTATACAACTCATCTTACATCTTGATGTGTTTACATTCTCCACTTCTCCATACTTGAAAATCAGGCTTCGTTGTAGAAATAATCAAAGTTTGATGATCATTTAAACTAAAAAATATTGTAATTGCGTTGTCGCAGTATACAGATGCACAGAAAAAAAATAAAGCGGTTTTAGAACGGATGCAACACTGAATATAAATTAAAAAGAACTTTAAAAATCACGATTTCGACACAAGATGGATGCTATATTTTATTTTGAGGTGGGTCACGTGACCTTTTCATATGATATGAGTGTAATTATTATTTTTATTTAAAAAACTACTGAATATATTTTGCTGACATTTTTTTTTATATTTTTTATGGGATAATTTGAATATTTCCTAAAACTTTCGAAACAATTTGTGAATTTTAAATTTGCTTAAAAAATGTTTGAAAAATTAGATTCCATAGGATTCATTGTATTTCATTTTTTCAACCCGAGTTCAATCCAAAACTAATTGGGTGATATTATTCATTTACATTTTCATATATCCCACAGACCGTCTCAACAGCATACTAAAATTTCATTTTGATAAAGTCATGTTTACGGCAGTTATCGACAGAATGAACAAAGTCATAAACATTTTTAAACTATGTTGTAAATTGTTAATAAAATTATTGTAAAAGTTCATCTAATTTAAAAATAAGTAAGCAAAATCAAATGTTATATCTTGTATGTATTCATCCTACATAGGTCATATTTTAAAATCTTATGGATATCATCCATTCTTTCCATTTTTATGTAAAATTATTTTTAATTTATTCACCAATAAATAAAACTTATTGAAATAAAACTTATACGAATTCCAATATAAATTTCACTTGTAATACTAAAATTTTTGCCAACTTTTCAGCCTCCCCAGTCAAAAATCTCACGCTACGCTACTGGCTGAATGTATCGTATTTTAGAGATGTTTAAATAAAATTGCATTTCAGTTGGAAAGTGTTTCATAATCAATACTTTATACATGATTGATTTTCTTGTTAATTTCCTGCAATACATGGTAATGTATAGTGAAGTGAAAGTATTGGAGTCGTATGGAAAATCGTAACTCCAGTTTTCGACGGATCTATACGTTTTGAGACCTCTAGAATACGAAAACCTGTTTTTAGCGTGACGTCCGTGTGTGTGTATGTGTGTGCAATGTATGTATCCACTCTAACTCAAAAACTAATTGACCGAATTTTATGAAATTTTATAGGTGAGTCACTTGCAGATGACCCTGGTGCTGATTAGATTTTTGGTAGAATTCGAGATAAAATAACCTGTTTTTTTTTTGTTACCCTGGTGCTGATTAGATTTTGGTATGACTCAGAAAAAAATAACCTGCCTTTTTTTGCAAGATGACCCGCAAAAATCATCAAAATCTAAAATAAAAAACTATGTATGCTCAACTACATCAATTAAATGCTTGTTATATATGTAATTTTTACCATAAAAAGAATAAGACCAACTTCGTTATTTAGGCCTAGCCGTTCTCGAGATATTATAGTTTTTTCGCCATTTTTGCTACGCCGGTTTTGAGAATAAGTATAGTTACGAAATGAAAACGAAAGCTGAATTAAAAGTGTAAATTTAGTGTCATTTCAATTAATTATGCATGTTATTTAGTGCAATTAAACTAAATTTAAGGAATTATTAATGAAATAAAGAGAAAATAAATTTGAGTCTGTAAGGAAAGTCATATTCTGCTAACATCAGAATTTTACTTTCCCTGCAATACATGGTAATGTATAGGGAAAATATTGGAATCATGCCGAAAATCGCAACTGGGGTTTTCGACGGATCTACACGTTTTGGACTCTCTAGAATACGAAAAAATCTGATGTGAGGAGCACATGACTTTCCCTGCAGACTCAAATTAATTGTCTCTTTATTTCATTAATAATTCATTTAGTTTAATTGAACTAAATAGCACGCATAAATAATGGACTCAAAATCGGCAAAGCAAAAATGTGAAAAAACTAAAATATCTTGAGAACGGCTTGCACAACGGTTTAGTTGCATTAAATAACGCACACAATTATTTAAAATGACACTGAATTGGCAATTTTAATTCAATTTCCGTTCTCAGTTCGTAATTGGACCTTTTTTCAACAGTGGCGCAGCGTAAATGCGAAAATATCTCGAGAACGGCTAGCCTTAGTGTAATGGGGTCGATCTTATTCTTTTCATCGTTAAAAACTATGTATAAGGCAAGCATTTAATTGATATATTTGAGAATACGTAGAATTTTATTTTAGATTTTGGCGATTTTTGCGGGCCATTTCGCAAAAAAGTCAGGTTATTTTTTCCGAATAGTACAAAATCTAATCAGCACCAGGGTAACGTACATTATGTGACTTATCTACCAAATTTTGTGAAATTTGGTCAATTAGTTATTCAGCTATAGTGGATACAGGCAATCTAATCAGCACCAGGATCACATACAAGTGACTTACCTACCAAATTTTATGAATTCGGTCCATTAGTTTTTGAGTTAGAGTGGATACATACATTGTATAGACAAATACATAGACAGACACACAGACAGACACATAGTCAGACACACAAACAGACACACAGACAGACACACAGACACACACAGACGTCACCTTAAAAATAGTGTTTTCGTGTTCTAGAGGTCCCGAAACGTATATATCCGTCGAAAACTCGACTTGCAATTTTCCCCAAATCGCATGATTCCAATACTTTCCCTATACATTGCCATGTATTGCAGGGAAAGTAAAAACTACTTTTTAACGTGACGTCTGTGTGTGTGTCTGTCTGTGCAATGTAAGCATCTACTCTAATTCATAAACTAATGGACCCAATTTCATAAAATTTAGTAGGAAAGTCACTTGTGTGTGACTTACCCTGATGCTGATTAGTTTTTGGTACGATTCGGGATAAAAGAACCCGCCTTTTTTTGCAAAATGACTCGCAAAAATTGCCTGTATCCACTGTAACTGAAAAACTAATAGATTAAATTTTACAAAATTTGGTAGATAAGTCACTTGTGAGTTACCCTGGTGTTGATTAGATTTTGCTGTGATTCGGAAAAAAATTGCGTGTCTGCTTTTGCGAAATGGCCCGCAAAAATCGTCAAAATCTAAAATAAAAACTACATATTCCCAACTATATCAATAAAATGCTTGTTTTAAGAGTAATTTTTAACGATGAAAAAACTAAGACCAACCCCAAAGCTCTATATAAAAGCAATTTATATTTCGATGATGTTATTTGAATAAAACTCATTTATTTTTGATGAATTTTCAAATATAATAAACTGTAGTGATAATATAATAATATATGTAGTGATAATATGTAGTGATAATATAATTGTAGTGTAAATATAATAATTGTGATAATTTTAAAAATATCACAGTTGATTGTATCGCATTTTAGAGATGTTTAAATAAAATTGCATTTCAGTTGGGAAGTGTTTCCTAGTCAATGCTTTATGCATGATTGATCTTTTTTGTTAAATATGAAGTCATTGTCGTTCACAGAGAAGGTAAAAGAGGGGGGGGGGGTCACACTCCCCCTTGAACACTCAATATAACAAAGGCGAGCATCAAGCCAGTCGATGCTGTACATCATGTGCTTGAGTTTGCCCTCCTCCCCCCCCGGAAAAATTTTACAGGCCCCTATGTATGAAGTAGAAATATATTAGAATATTATTAGCAAGTTATAGAAAAAATATATTAGTTTTATAAATCTAAATAGCTAGAACTTGCGAAATAAAGCAATTCAAAGAAGTGCACTGAAAATGGGTGAGAAATAATTCTGGAACATAAACTCAGTTGAAAATCACTGTAGTCTACAATGTCCTTAAACGATTTTGTATATTAATTATTTACAAATACTATACTTTGAAAACTTAGAAATACATCAACCACAATTTGATAGTCATTATTACTTCGTCTTGATATTGCTTAAATTTAGGTGTATGTGATGTTATTCGTGGAAAATGCCTCATATTTAGTATTACATATGACTGTTTTCTGTGACAATTAATTAATAGAATCATGTTTGACTTAAAATGGCTGATCCATTAGTCTTGCCCAAGAAATTTTCATTCATGAAATGTCATGTCCCATATCCAATCATTGCCTTAAGTTAAGTTGTTTATAAAGGGTTGAAAATGGGGGAGAAATAGCCACACCTTCCTGGAAGCTAGCTTATAGTTTTAGCTTATCAACCAGGGCGGAGTTTAACAGGTGGGCGAAACTTTTAAACCTATCATGATTCTTTCAATGAACCGTAAAAGCTAGATGATTTCAGCTTCTAGATAAGTGTTTTAGTGGGAAAAATACTTTAAAACGTCTTATTTTAAGTAAGTGTAATAGTTTTCCAAAAGAAAACATACATATTCGCAAGGTTATGTTAAAAAATATAATAAATAAAAGTATCTTTAAATTAGTTTTTTGACAGGGGAGCCAAAGCTTCTGAGCCTCAATGGACGCTACGCCACTGCATTCAGCTCTGATATATTTTAAATTATCACAGTACTACAATAATTTATATTTGAAAACTTTAAATTATAGGTTAAAATTAATAAGGTTAATAATAGTAATAGGCTAAAATTAATAGTTATGGTAACTATGCAAAATACCTAAAAAAGATCATACAGATGATTGGTTCTAGTATCTGGCAGCAAATTAGACGTATATGATTCTGTTACAAAATTTAATGATGGTTTGCAAGGTTGTTTGAAAGCATTAACCAAGTTGAACATTGAAAATACAGGATTTTTTACATAGCAGGGTTATAGACATTTAGATAGCAATTGGATCAATAACTCAAAACCCTGTTGTAAAAAAATAAAAATAAAATAAAAATAAATAAATAAATATAGTAGAAAAGTGTTAAGATTCCATGGGGAAGGAGAAATAATAACTTTTAGGGATTGTGGAATGGTGAACTTTATAAATCAAACATATTTTATTTTTATTTTTAAAAATAAGATTTGTGTTTAAATGTTATTTTTAGCTTTTATTCAAAATTATTTTTTTAATATTTTGCTTTTATATAAAACATTATAAAAAAAAAAAAATTATGGTTGAAATGCCTTAAAATTTTACAAGAATACAGTGCAAAAATATATAAACGGACTAAATAATTCCCATCATGTAGATCCAGTAGCTTTTTTTAATTTCCATTGGTATAATTTATGAATTGCTATACATTTTGAAAAGTTTACGTTTTGAAAGTACTTTAACGTTTACAGCTTTTGAAATAACTTGACTGTAACAATGAGAACAGTCTATTCCTATAGAGGCGATTATTATCATCTCAAACAGAATAAAAGTTATCGATTTGATTTTGAGTTATCATGTTCTTGGGAAGTTTCAAGTTTTTTCTATTTTTGTCAATTTTTTGAGCTAGAAAATATCAAAACATATGTATTTTTTATGTTTTTAAATGTTTCAATCATATTCTTATAAAATGCACACAAGAGCACACATTTCAAATAATTTGAAAGAATCCGCTTCAAAGGTATACGGATACCTTATAAAGTTCAAAATTCCGTTCATTTCCAATTTTGCGAGACTTTATGTCATACCCTTCATAAAATGTCATCATCTGAGCTTTATCTATAGCACACCCTGAGAGATTGATACTTGAAGACAAAATGTTTTCTGAAAAACAATAGTATAGTAACATGGGAAAAAAGTTCAAAAAAGGAAAAAAGTTCCTTTTAATTAGAAATGTAAGATTTATTTTTTCTGTTTAGCTTTTGTTTCAAGGAAGTTTTAGTTTAAAAGTTAGATTTTCGTATTTTATCATCTATTTCTTGTCCCACCATTTTGGACGATTGAAGTTCACGGCTTGGAGCGCGATCAAAAAAGAAAAATAAATTTCTTATTGAGGGAGGGGGAAAAAAAGAGAATCTTTTAAATAATGTGTACAAAATTTTATAAAATTAATTCGGTACGAAAATTGAAAAAGATACATATATTTTTCTTTCTATTTTAATACTGATTATTTTTCATTTGAATGAATATTAATGTATGAAAAATTCGAGCTAGCGTCTTACATTTTCAGATCACGCGTTTACCTTGTTGTAGTCTGAATACATGTCTCGTTAGAGTTCTCTATTGTGTGGATGTTGCATCACCATTCTGTTTCATTGCAGTCGGTTCCGATACAGTTTCAATGGGGAATGCTCAAATTTTTTTTTTAATTTTTACTTGTCGGTGAATCATTTTTGATCTCTTTTTTTTCAGACGGCCTTTGTAGAACACTACCACCAACATGACCGAGTTAGTAAACGACGTCATTCTGGCCAGTCTGACCATTGAAGAATCCCTCTACAACCTGGTAAGTACACTAATGTACATTAAATAAATATCAGTCGTTTCCAAAAATGCTCGGCGCATGAGAAATGACAAATAGTTACTCAATAAAGTTCTGAACATGGAGTTAGAAAGGAGATAAAACTCCTATGAATGAAACGTTTGAAAATGCCACAATGCTTTGAGAATTATATATAGGTGTCGCTAGTGTTAATAAAGTAGTCGCTCGTTAGTTGACACAACAGTATTTAGAATATGTGTTTTTTATATTTTTATTTAAAATTAAGGGTTCCCTAATTATGAGCATAAATTACCAGAACTTTTTCATAGTGTACGATAGAGTACAGAATATAGGGAGATAAGAATAAATTGAAAAGTAAAATTATTTTAAATACGTACGATTATTCTGTATTATTTTAGTTCTACTTTGCAGTGAACTCATAATTTATTTTTACAAAATCGACAGTTTAAATAAATTTTCTAGGCCTTCCGCTATAGAAATACATACAACACAAAGCTACTTATCTTATTCCAGCGCCATCTGAATGATTGTCTCAAACGATATTGGCATTTTTTTAATATGAAGATTAAACTCCTTTTACCACCATGATTGATACTATAAGCACATAAATATTCAGTCGTCCAGGTCCTCGATGGGGGATGGGTATGTGTGTGTGTGTGTGTGTGGGGGGGGGGGGGGTTCTAAAAAGACACAAACATGTGATGCAATTATTATATCGATTTTTATAGAGCTCATAGCGTTACTACTAATACTTTATACCTCAAAAGTTTTCTCCCGCTTGTCATGGTTAAAATTCGAAATCAATTCACATAAATTTCTTTAGATTTCGAACTTTAGTATGCAAGGTGTTTATAGGTCAAATCGATTAGTAAACGACCCTCCTTGTGAGAGCTACAACGGCAAGAGGTATGTGAAATGTAAACAACCGTCAGGAACTCGGTGAAGCTATGCTCTCCTTTGATAGGCTAGGTATTTAATAATTCATAAGTTGTATAACATCTCCCAACCGCCCGCGTATTGATTAGCGTTTAGTAAGGATCCGCTTTTGTAATGCGGAACGAGCGAAGAATGGGGTTTTGGTAGCGCCACAGAAGATGTTTGAATTTATTTCACTTGAATTTAGAAATTAAACGATCTGGGGAATATCATGGATCGTTAAGGTGTTCATGAAGTTATCGATGAAATATGTATGTTATCGATTATACATTTCCGGAAATGTGAGGCAGATGCCTGTATACAGACCGAAAATTTCCAAGTCCAGTCCGGCAGTAGCAGTGCTTGACTAGCCTGAAATAATGTTGATCCAAATGCGCCAAAATCAAATGTTTGCATTTAGAATTATGATACAAGTTTTTTTTTTAAATATTTATATATTCATAGAGGAAATCGACAAAATAATTTCATGTACTCTATCGAATTAAATTTTTAATGTATCAACCATTAAATATATCCGTCCTGGTTCATTGAGTACGTCCATCGCCCTCTTTCCCCCTAAAAGAAGGAACTAAGTTCAAACCCGGCCAGAAACGTTAAGAAATCTACTGTGTGTCAGTCGCGGAATGTTCCCGTTTAGAATTGAACGCAAGCACCCATTTGCAATTCCATTATTATCGTGTAACCATTACGCGTTGAATTACGTATAATTTTCTTCTTTCTTATCCTATTTGACCTAGTCTGAGCTAGAGCAGGTTCTAAAGACCATTACCCTTGAGTATGTTTTGAACCAGCATTGTATTTTTCAATAAAGCTTCTCCAGTAGTACAAATACAGAAAAGAAGATACCTAGGTGAAACTAGGACGGTCGTTCACTTGGTACGAAGATTGTACGCCCCGTACAATCATCATAGATTCCAAATATCTGTCTCTGAATCTCGAAAGAACAGTCTATTCCCTTCTGTTTTCAGAGAATTCAAGGTCTTCATCGGGTCGATGTCCAAGAAACCAGTCGCGCGCAGGAGATTTCCTGCAAATCTCGTTGTACGAGACATTTTTTGTAAATACACTATATGATCAAAAGTATCCGGACACTTTGGATGTTAGAATGTTTTTCGAATTTCTAAACAAATACTTGGCGAAGTGTTCTGTAACTTTGGCGATGTGAAGAACATGCTTGAACGCACACTTTCCAGTAAAGTTTCGGTGACTTGTGCATTTAGAGGACCACCAAGATATTGAAAAAGGGGAAAAATATATTTGATCACCCTGCATCATAAAAAGTTGGAAATGATTTGTAACTTTCACAAAATAATTAACTAGCTTTGTTTACAATATCCATAGCTTTGTTACAATATCCATAGGTTTCAATCAAATTTCACGAAATTTACAGAACATTTGTCAACGTCCAAGAAAACATTATATTTCAATTGAAAATTGAAGCATTGAATATACGATGATATATAAGCATTTGAAGAAACTAAGTTCTTACTGCGCAGCCGCGAAACATAGCAACAATTATCTTTCATGATTTTGTAGCGAATACTGTAGGGTAACTTCTATAAAAAATCCACTGAAATATCGTGAAAATTCACAAAGATATCGACGATATAGTGATCAGTTTTCCTCTGACTCTCTGAAAGTATCTGGATGATAAGGGGATTTCCACAAATTGACATTTTAAATCGTAAATCATGGGATAGTTAAACTGGAGTAAATACAATTAACTAATATACTAAATACATATACAAGATCTGATCAAAACTTTCCGGACTCCTGTATGTTTTGCTTCTCCTTTAGAAAAGTCACAAATTAGTATGAAGTGGGGTCAACTTTTGCTGCAATGAAGGCTGCCACTCTATCAGGGAGGATATCCACTAGTTTCTGGAATGTTGTAGCAGGAATTGCACTCCATTCTTTTAAAAGAATACTAATCAGATCTGCGGTCTATGTGGAGCGTTTTGGTCTAGCTCGCAGTCGACGTTCCAATTCATCCCATAGGTGTTCTATGGGATTTAGTCTGGGCTCTGAGCAGGCCAGTTCAACTCCTCAACATCCATGTCAGCAAACCAGCTCTGCGCAGCCCGTGCTTTGTGAACAGGAGCACGATCTTGTTGAAACAGGAATGGACCCACTCCAAACTGTTGCCACAATGCAGACAGCCTAGAATTATCCAAAATGTCGAGATATCCTTCCGTCTTCAGTGTTCTCTTCACCGGAATAAGAGGGCCAAGTCCGAACCATGAGAAACAGCTTCAAACCATTATGCTTTCACCACCAAACTTAACTTGCGGCACAATACAGTCACGTAAAAGGCTTTCACCCGGCATTCTCCACACCCGGGCTGTACTTACCGAATTGTCAGAGAGTGTACCGTGATTCGTCACTCCATAACACTTGACGCCACTGCTGAAGGCTCCATTTTTTGAGCGCTTTGCACCACTGTAAGCTTGGCACTGGTTGCCGTAATGCTTGGTTTATATGCAGCTAGTCGTCTGTGAAAACCAAGACTTAGCAATTCCCGACGAACTGTCATAGTGATGACGTTGCATTCAGAGGCTTCCTGAAATTCAGAACAAACTATTTCTGGCGATTGCAAGCTGTTCGTTTTCACAATTGTCTTCAGTACGCTGTGATCACTTTCTACTAGACGGAATGGTTTCTTAAGGTTTCTAGCAAATGCTGCTTGATAAATAAGATATCCATATTCCAAGATAGGCTGTGTCAAAGAAATATATGGGGGTCTTCAGGATTTCGGCATCAGCACCATTAAACTCTGCCTGAAATAAATTTGAGGATAGTAAGCCTTTTCTCGCTCTCATTCACTAAATTTTCGATATTCAAGTGACTAGTGATTTCGGAAAACTAATGGAAAACCTAGATAATTAGAGTGTTTATCACATTTCAGGAGTTACTTTGCAGAGAAAAATATTTTGTCGTATGTTAAACAAGTGCTTATTTATTGTGAAAAAAAACTAGTCATGGATTTGGAAAGATTGAAAATTAACTTGCTTTCCTGAGAGAAAATCAGGATGTTTATAAGAGTATTGTTTATAAGAGTACAGTTGTCTCTGCTGATAGCGGATTAGAATTAAAGTGTCAGAAGATAATATCATCCACAAACAGACCGATCTTGCAAAGTGGATACATTTCCAATTCAATACCTATTAAATATATTAAGAAGAGTACTTAAAACAGATCCCTGAGGAATCTCCTGGCTCAATTTAAAGTTCTTGGAGAGTGCTTTACTGAACTTGACCCTAATACATTTTTTTAAGAATTAATACAACCAAGGAGATACTTTTTCATTTATTTTGAAATCGTTGCAGAGCTTGGTGACTAGTTTGTTCTACCAAATCCTATCAAAAGCCATTGAATGGTCAAGAAAACCACAACCGTGTGAATTACGTGTGCGGAATACGCTATAAAATATTGACCCTATTAAAACTTTTTACATATAGTCTTTAAAGTATCATTTTCCCAAATAGAACTAGAATCATTGCTTGCTTTATGATGCACCATTTTCTCATATGCTACAAAAAACGGATAATCTGTGATCTAAACTGCAAATTACAAAATTTTTAACTAGTTCTTTATTTTACGTACTGTACTTGCACATAAAATTTTAAGCGCACATTCTACACGTATTACATTCAGGTTTGAATTATGCACACATATACATATACTTTAAAAAATATTATAGAAGCATTTAAAAAAAAATCGAACGCTCGGGAAATTAAAATATCTATTTTTAACATCGAATAACACTGAAGTATTTTAAGAAGCAAGTTGAAGTAAAATTTTATTCATGCTTTCTAAACGTCAAAACAGATTTCTCTTTAAGCATACCTGCACCTACTCATGTTTCAAATTCTATGCACCCTTTAACCATGCATTTGCGCGCCTAAATTATGAAAAAAAAATATTACCCCCCCCCCCCCCCCGCCTTTTGCCATACGAATTTAGAACCGATGCTTTGCGCATGCGCCCTCAGCAGCTAACGGTGAAACAAGCATCAATAAAATTAATTCTACAAAGTGCATCGCAGATCGTAGAATGACTGGGGAGGAGGGTGAAATAATTTGATAAGAGCCTCACAAAGCACTCAAGTTATAGTGGAAAACTATTTTGTTTTTGCCTAAATAGAGAAATTGCATTTAGTTTCATGCTGAGTTATAAATAAAATTGATACAAGAAGAAGAACAAATATGATAGTTTTACGAGTGCTATTGTAAATATGATTGTATGCGTGTAGCTAAAATATGATATGTGGATCACATGACTTTCATCACATGCGATATAGCGAGTTCTTCACGGAAAGAATCTACTCTTGGTAGTATGGAAAAGTCTTGTCCTTTCATGTTGTATTTAGTAGAAATGTATTTTTGAACTTAACTTCCGTAATATTTTAGATACAGTTGCTTCGACGATAAGGGCTTGCAATTCCATTCCAGTAGCTCAGTGGTCTTCGGCTGGCTAGTTTGGATATCCGTCGTTCGACCCCCTGCTGGGACAGTGAGAATGTTACAATGACACCTGAACAATTTAACCCTTCAATTAGTGCAATTGAGTCGAGGGTCTTTATTATTCTCTCTACCCACACTACCCGACCTACCCGAAAGTGTAAGGTAACTATTTGGGAGGTCGGGAAGCCACCCAATTTAGACCGGCACCCAATGGGGAGGGGGTGACATTCACAGGCAACGGACTCTCCGTCCTTTGCCACCAATCCCTCGGAAAGACTTTCAAACCCACAGATTTTTCGTATCTGTCTTCCGCGTAGTTGGGCAGCTCCGAGAATCGAACAGGTCATCCGATTACAATCCCTGCGTTTTAACCGCTGAGCTATCCCGGCTGCCATCTGATGTTTTTTCCATCGTCATCCTTCCATTTACGGTATACCACTCCGTTCCGCAAGTGCAGAGAATCTCATTGTGCTCAGCACCATTTTGTTTCAGATAAGAAGCAGGACATTTCCTGCCAAATTGACTTCTCATTAGCTTGATATATCTGTCTTCTCTTTGGGTTCTCCATCATTTCAGGGGTCTGGAGGGAGATTTGAACTATTGTCGATGATAACTTGGCGGATGGTCTATGAAATCTGGCTTGCAAACCTTATTTCAGCACGAGAGCAATGTGTACAGTTCAAAGGATAAGATCTTCTTGAGAGTTCATCAGCGTTGGTATGACACGATCCCTTTTGGTGTCGAACCTCCATGTCGTATTTTTAGAGTTGCTGAATCCATCTATAATATATACATATATATATATATATATATATATATATATTACTATACATATTTTGAATATAAAAATAAATACTGCAGATAGGATTTTTTTTGAAAACGTCTATATTAAATCAAATTGCATTCTTTTTCCATATGGACTAAATCAATTGTATCTAAATGGTAATATTGTAAAAAATAATTTTGTAGATAATAAATATTCTATTTTTAATCACTTTTTTACGAAACCCCGTTTAAACAATAGTAAATCAGTTAAATTCAGAAGATTTAAACGTGGTAAAGGAAACTCCATACATCATGATTATAAAGCTGAGATAAAATGTTTACATAATCAATTTGACAGCACTTATCAATGGAAATTAATAAAATCTTGGATATTTGCGGTTAAGAAAAAGCATTTAAATAATGTTTATGCCATTTTCTTAAAATTAAACCTTACTAATGAACATTTTAATCATATTTTCTATGATTTGCTCATTACAAGATCAAAGTATTTAAAAATAAAACTTAATCAATTTCATAATAATAATACGTCTACTAATTTTTATTGTGTGATATCTTTTAAACAACCAATTTATATTCTATAAATTTGGGGTCTATATTTAACAAACTCAAACACTTATTGCCTATTGAGTCGTACAGGTGCCGTATATCATTTTGCCGGATGGAGTTCGATGCCTGTAGTACTAGGCCAGTCAAATCAGTAACGGTTAATGCTGGTTGTGGAGGACGCTGGATTTGTCTTCCAATAATGTCCCATACGTGCTCGATGGGTGAAAGATCTGGTGATCACGCAGGCCAAGGCAACATGTCGACACTCTATAGAGCACGTTGGGTGACAGCAGCGGTATGAGGACGAGCGTTATCCTGTTAGAAAACACCCTCTTGAATACTGTTCAGGAATGGCAGCACAACCGGTTCAATCACCAGTCTGATGTACAAATTTGCTGTCAAGGTGCTTGGGATAACGACGATGTGCTCCTCCTGTCATAGGAAATGGCTCCCCAGACCATAACTCCTGTTGCAGGTCCAGTGTGTCTACGCCGCAGACAGCTAGGTTCCGAGCGCTCACCTGGCCTCCTTCTTACCAACATACGACCATCACTGGCACCAAGACAGAGACGGCTCTCATCTGATAATACAACAGATCTCCACTCCGCCCTCCAATGAGCTCTAGCTTGACATCACTGAAGTCGCAGATGACAGTGATTCGGTGTCAGTGGTATAAACGCTACAGGCCGTCTGGCTCGGAGCTGTCCCTCAAGAAATCGATTTCTTACAGTTCGCTGTGTCACTCTGGGGCCAACAGAAGCTCTAATTGCTGCCGCAGATGCAGTACGATCCGTCACAGCAATGAGGCGAATACGGCAGTCTTCCCTCTCAGTAGTGACCCGTGTGCGGCCGGACCCCGGTCTTCTTGAGACAGTGCCTTTCCGTGACCACTGCTGCCAACAATCATGCACAGTGGATTCATCCCTGCCAGTCTTTCTGCAATATAGCGGAAAGAAAATCCACCTTCTCGTAGCCCTATTATATGGCCTCTTTCAAACTCACTAAGCAGCTGATATTGCCTTCTTCGTCTCCTTAA